>CATKHJ011304244.1:0-12646 GCA_949750685.1 Vernicia montana
ACATTTATTTAATTAACTCAAAACCATTACAAATTCTATTAAATTGATGATCTATTACAAAATAAATCTAAGAGGTTAAAAATAAAAATAAAAACAAAAAAAGGTTAAAAAAGTAATTAAAAAAATCTAAATATGAAAAAAAAATTGAGAGGTTATAAATGTTAAAAATATAAAAAATAGGACATATGACGTAAATTTCTCTATTTTTTTTCCATTTGCAGAACTATTGTATTCATTATAAACTGAAAAAAAAATATAAAATTTGAAGTCCATGGATGAATTTATATATATTTAATTATTTTTAAAATAATAGTATATATATATTTTTTTATATATTCAACCAATATGATGAGAGGATGTTTTTCAAAAAATTACTAACTGCCTCACAATGAGAATTTATCATTATCATTAATTAGAAAAGCATCTCTTATTTGTTGCAACTAAATTATCATTATTATGATCAATTAGGAAAGTATAAATGTCCAACTCACACCAAACATTGAGTCTCCATCGATCCTATTATCAACTAACATTTATCTAGTTAGGGACAAGCAACCTTTAATTTGTTCCAATTAGTTAAGAATGAAAGCCACATGAATCACTACCACATAATCCATTTATACAAGTTTGTGTGTGTAGAATTTTCAAAAAATTCTCAAACCGCAACTATATATATATATATATATATATATATATATATATATATATATATATATATATATATATATATATATTTGATTTTTTTGTAAAAATAAATATAAATATAAATATATATACTAAAATTGATTCCAAATACTATAAAACTGTAATTAAGAAAATAATAACTTGAAATTATCTTTTAAGGAAGATTTTTTTTTTTTTTTTTTTGTTAATTCGTTATGTGAAAGGGGGCTAAAGTTATTGTGATATATAGCAACTAAATGAATAATGAATAATTCTTGTTTTATTTTATGAGTTAAAATTAATATTAAATTTGTATTTTCGAATATTAAAAAAAAAAAATCCCCTAAAAAAATATAATTAAGAAAAGGAAATCGCATTTAAATTGCCATGGCCTAGCTGGTTTTAGCGTAGTCCAATCAACATCTAGAAATGGGAAAGCAAACAAGCCAAGACACCGCACTGATGATGACATGTAATTTGATTAATGGTGGGATTAGTACTAGTAGATTCCCACCTCTAAAAATAAAAATAAAAAATTTTAATTTACAAGCATCGAATATGTTTTCACGACTAAAATTTCGGGTTTTGAATCTTAATTAAATTGAATTTATATATATATATAAATTAATACGCAGCAAAAAAAAAAAATAATAATAATTCTTATTTCCAATGATTGTAATTATAGGGGAAGGACGGTGGCCTATCTTTGCGGCGTGATTTAATAAATTAATTGATAATCCACTATAAGACATAAACGCGGTGGGGTCAGGGGTGTAATTTTATTTATTTATTATAAAAATACATTAATAAAAATATATAATATATTATGAAATTATAATAATTTTATACTTTTAAATATTTGGTTTTGTTTTATGATCAACAATTGCTTTCAAAATAATAAAAAATATAAGAAAAGCGAGCTAACCAAACGATGTTTACAATTTTGGTGGAATGCATCTTTTGCCTCTAGAAAATTAGCATTAAAAATTACTTTATCCTTAAATTTTTAAATTAACTAATTCAACACTTAAAATTAATAAATTAAAATTATTTAATATTTTTTAATATCGCGTTCACTGCACACGCGCTGATATAAAAAATAATTTATGACTCATTGACTTTTTAATTGACATTGATAACTTTTTTAACCAAAACTATTTATTTTTTCACAATTTCAAATATAAATATAAAATTAAAAAAAATCCTAACAGCATATTCAAAAAAAAAAAAAAAAACAAGTTAGATAAAAAATCAAAGAAACAAGAAGATGGTCACGGTAAAAATATATTTATACGAGTTGCTAATTAGATAAATAAGTACTAAATAGTTTTAATTTGTCAACTTTAAATGTTGAATTAATTAATTTAAAAATTTTGAGAATAAAATCACTTTTGATGTAAATTTAAGCTGCAAAAAATATATTTGGACTACAATTTTAAATTGTAAGAATTATGTTATCCTTTAAGTAGCATGAAGAAATAAGTGTATTATGATGTTATTAATTATGATTTTACTTTTAGATACACTTTTCTTGTAGATGAAACCTTACATTCCAAATTTTCTAAAAATATATATATATATATTATGTGAATATTAGCTTTAAACTGGCATTTTTTTAGTTATAATTTATTAAAACAATGAAAATTTTTTAAATGCATCACATATTATATAAAATTTAATTTGAGAAAAATAATTTTATTAATAATTATTTTTAATAAAGATAATAGGATATGAGAAATATAATAATAATATAATATCAGCTATCAACTAATAAAAAAAAATTTAAACTATACATAAAAATTTATTTTTTGGTTAAAAAAAATTATTCCGTAAAGGATAAATTATACTTCTTAAAGAAAATCATGTTAATTTAACCAACTTCCTAAAGGGAAGAAAATTTGAAAAAACACATGAAAAAAAAATGAAACAGGAATTAAATTCCTGAAATAAATTTAGTGTAAATCCACAAAAATCTGTGTCGATAACTCTAGACAGTCGCACTAATTTTTTTTTGACAAAGATATAAATAGGATCCTCTCTTTTGTGTTGATGTTCAAATGAGCCATGAATGTTTTTTTTTTTAAAACCATTAGACTCTTAATATTTTTAAAATGGTACATATAAAACCCTCTCATTTGGGCTAATGTTCAAATGAGCTCTTAATATTTTTTTTTTATTCCCATTAGATTTTTAACTTTTTCAAAATGGTACATATAAAACCCTATGTCCATAATTTATGATTTTTGTCAAGTGATGTTAAAAATAAAAAATCAATATCTATGCACCTACATATTAATTTTTATTTTTGTATAAATATTTTTTAAATTATTTGGAGAAAATTTTATATTTTTGAAATTTAAAGTTAATAAAATTAATTAAAATATTACAAATTTAATTTAATATAAAATGACTCTTTATTTCTTATACATTAAAATATAATTTATAAAAAAATATATAATTTATATTTTAATAAAGATAAAATATAAAGATAAAATATATTTTATCTTTATTTTAAAAAAAATATTCAAAACCTAAGAGATTTATATTTTATCTTTATTAAAATATAAAATATAATTTTTTTTATAAATTATATTTTAATGTATAAAGATTAAGAAATCATTTTATATTAAATTAAATTTGTAATATTTTAATTAATTAATTAATTAATTTTATTAATTTTAAATTTCACAAATATTAAATTTTTTCTAAATATTTTAAAAAATATTTATATAAAAATAAAAATTAATACGTAGGTACATAGATATTAATTTTTTATTTTTAACATCACTTGACAAAAATCATAAATTATGGATGGAGGATTTTATATGTACCATTTTGAAAAGATTAAAGGTCTAATAAGACAAAAAAAATATTAAGAACTCACTTGAACATCAGCCTAAAAAAGAGGGATTTATAAGTATCATTTTAAAAAGATTAAGGGTCTAATGAGACAAAAAAAAAATATTAAGAGCTCACTTGAGCACCAGACTCAAAGGAAACTCAAAGGAAAGGATGCTATTTGTATCTTTGGCTTTTTTTCTTTTTCCTCTTAAATCATCCTAAAATATATATATTTTTTTGAACTGAAAAATAATTGGTTGATTTCAATAACTATAAAGAATAGAAAGGGAAAAAAATAGTATAGAAAATAAGTAAATAACCATTTAACAAAAGAGGTGGGTCCAAGAATTCACCACAGAGAAAGCAAGAATCCAAGAAGAGTAGAGCTTTAACAATGGTGACTTATAGGCTTTTAGCAGCACTCACTACCGACACTCTCTTCCATGAAAAGTTTATAAAGAGAGAAACTTCCGTCCTTTCCATGTGAAGAGAGACTAAATAATAAACATTAGTATAAAAAAATAATTAAAAAAGAAAAAGAAAGAGCAAGTTCTATGTCTCTCTTTCTGGCTAAAGTAATGTAGAGAGGAAAAGAGCCACAGAGAGGAAAAGAGCCACACAGAGGGAGAGAGAGGAGGGAGAGGGAATTGCAAATTCTATGAAAAAACTTTCTCTTTCTCTCTGTGTTCAGTGTATCTTCTTCGTTTTTCTGATGCTTTTTTAACAACCAAGAACAATACTCACAAACGTATCTCAAGAATTATGTAAGTTTTTTTTTTTTGTGCCTTTTGTTTCTTTTATCGTTATCTCCCTTTCCATAGTATTTGAATTTGAATATTCTGTTTACTGAATTGGGATTTCAATAATCTTGATATGGAAGAATTTTGTTTGTTTAATTTGTGAATTTTGTCTGTCTATGGCTTCTGGGTCTGCTTGTTAACTGCCCAAATTAGTGTATTTGGTTCAAAGTTCTTACCTTTACTGCTAAAATGCAATTAATCTTCCATATATTGGGAATAATTGAAATGGGATTCGACCAGATCTTTGCTTCTTTATATAAAAAAGAAGTTAAGGACCAAAGATTAATTTGGATTGAATCCATATCACTAATCAAGGTCTCAATGTGTAAGTTGGATCTAATTCTTTGCCGAGAAGAACAGTCTGCCTGTCGAGTGGATGACTTGATAAATGGAACTGGGTTGAAAATTAAAAAATAATTCAGGAGTTTTTAAACGAGTCTGAAATGAATCAAGCGTCTTAGTTTGTTAATCTCCTTCTGAGATTCTGATAACATTATCTATTTGTAAGTTGTAACTACTAGAGCTCTAGAGCACCAACTCTTGTCCATACATGCATCAATACATTATTTTCTTGATTAACTCTAGTACTTATGTAGTTCATTTCATAGTATGTGTGTAACTTAGATGGTGCTATCATTTTTCCTCATTCACTGAATTTTGCTTGATATTCTGATGAATTGCTTTAAATCTTCATTTATTTCTTCTTGTTTTACATTATGTGTTCCTATAGGGTTTTGCTGTTTTACTTTATGTGTTCCTATAGGGGGGCAGCTGTTTAATTCTGATCGACTGATGGAAGGTTAATATTTCTTTGTTTCCTTAATTGAACTTCACTGCTAGATCATCATATTCATCTGAATATATTTTGCATGAGTACTATATGCACTTACACCTTGGAATCATTCTCATTAATCTATTACTTGCGTTCTCCTTGAAGTATAAATGTATAATGCATTTGGTATATTTTGATGATAATGAGCTTATAGCTCTTAATTTAATGCAGTGCAGTTCAGATATGGGAACATTGACACTTGATACTGGGAATGTAGACTCAGAAGTATACCTTACTCTGGGGCTTAAGGAATTGCGAAAAGGAGTTTTGGGAACTCCGCGGGTTTTAACCCTTCTTTCTTCTCTTCTCGAGAGATCTGTTCAGAAGAATGAGATGCTAATGGAGACATCACAGATCAAAGATGCCATTACAGTATTTCATGGTTTAAGGGCACCCCCCGTTAGTATTCAGCAGTATATTGATCGCATCTTCAAGTACTCTGGCTGCAGTCCATCTTGCTTCGTTGTGGCGCACATTTATGTGGATAGATTTATACAGAGCACAGATGTTCATTTAACTTCCCTCAATGTTCACCGGCTCCTAATGACGAGTGTAATGATAGCTGCAAAGTTCATTGATGATGCGTAAGTACCAATTTCAAAAGGTTGATTTATATTAAAGTAGAAGTAGGTAAATTCCTGCAAGGCTGAGTTCAATATGGTGGATTAAAATGAGCAAATAAGCATGAGACATGGTTTGTTTTCGGTGACTTTATGCTTGAAGGGCTGTCTCAGATATCAAATTTTGGAAAATTCTTGCCTACATGCATGTACATTGCTTCAATGTGCTCCACTTGTATGGTGGGATCCACCTTATGTAAGAGGTGGAGTGCGTGTACTTGGTATAGTCTAGAAAAATCCTCAAAATTTTAAGGTGGGGTACTCCTTAGATTAGATAATGATGAAAAATTGTTATATCCCAATATTTTTTATGTACCCTGATAGAAAATACATTAGACAATCAGAAAATGGTTTGATAGCAGCAGGCAGATTACCATGTTTGCATATATGTATACATATATTTTTGCTCAAGTTCTTAAAAAATGTGTGGTTTTACAGATTCTTCAACAATGCATACTATGCCAAAGTGGGAGGAGTGAGCACGGCGGAGTTGAACCGGCTGGAGATGAAGTTTTTATTTAGTATAGATTTCAGACTTCATGTAAATCTCAGCACATTTGGGAGATACTGTTCTCAGTTGGAAAAAGAGGCTGCTGAAGGGCCTCAGATTGAACGACCAATCCAAGCCTGCAGAATTAAAGGAAGTTGGTCGAAGAAAGATGATTCGGCCACTTGGGCTCCCACGATTGCAAGATGAAGATTCCAAATTCGTCTCACTGTATCATTTATAATCCTAAATCCCAGCTATAAATGTAGTCAAGTTAGAAATTCTGGACATTGAAATTAGATCAGTCACTTTAGTTTGAATATTGGACAGATGGCAAACTTGCTTGTTTGCACTGTCGTCGTTTGTCATTCATTGGTGTATGTTGTCCATATTTTCAATTTTTGGCGTTGCAATTTCCTTTTAGGACCTTATCTCCTGCGGCTTTGCACCTTAAGGTTTGTGTTTCTTCATTATTCATGAGAACTTCTGTTGTACATATTAAACAATATTATGGTTACAGAATTGATTGCTTGAGTTCCTATGTTTCAGTTAGAGCTTTGATGCCATTTCTTTAACCCCCTCCCCTGCAAAAAGAATTTAGTTTTTTCTGCAATTTTTATGTTTAAAAGGCTATTTTCTCAGCCAATCATAGGGCATCTCGAACCATTGCGTGTGATAGGATAGGTGGTGTATTAACCAACCGCACATATGCTTAGCCCTGTGTCGTCACCCCTATCAAGTCTCATTGAGGCCCCTCTATGGAATCAAAATACATGTTAGCAGATATACATACGCACACAGATAAATTGCACCTTCTGAGACGTGGCCATGCTAAAATCATTGGCTTCTTTGGATTAATATTTAAAAACTGGAAAATTACATGTTTCAGTTTAATACAAGGCATAATTTCACAAGCCTTTTTAATTACGGGTACGATTTACAACCATTTACTACAACTGATAAATACAAAATATTGTAACAGTTTTTTCTGCACCTTCACTCGAGACGACAGTTTGATATGAGAAATCGAGGACCCAGTAATACTCCAGATGGTTGGTGCAATGCGTTTATTTTATGTACACCTGCTATGTTTAGGTCTCTTGCAGCATTTACAGTTGTACCATCTGCATTTCCTTCAAAGGTTTTACAATAGCTGGAAGCTTTCTCCCACCTCCTGTGGCACCCTAAGGAATTTTTGTTTCTGACACCACTAAGCACTCTCAAGGCATTAGGGTTTTGGGCTGAAGCTTTCACTGTCATTTAATCCAAATCTATCAGCATCATTACCTAGGGGGCCTCTCCAGTGCCACCCAACCAAACTTCCCTTTTCGAAAATCAGTCAAGATACGGAAAGCTGCTTGATGGGTGTCTCCATTGAACAAGTGAACCGCAAGCTTCTGAACAAATCTGCATTGAAATATTAACAGCAGTTAAATCAACAAGGGAATTTTTGTAAAATGAAACGTTTGATTATGTACATTCTACAAAGCTTTGCAAATCCTGGCTTATGGCATGCAAGATAGGTTCATCTGCTTTATGCCAAAAAAAAACCCCGATAACTTGGTATCTGATTGTACTGGTTTGTGGAATCATGACTTCCTGATTGTACTCGTATGCCGCAAAAAAAGCCAGTTGGAATTGTTTTTAGTCAGTGAGCCCATAAACCAAGCAGAAACAATGATGGGCAAAACTAATACGTACATTGTACCAATATGCCCATCTACATCAATCTTGTACCGGTTTTGAAGAGCTTTTGTACCTGGCAAGGGACAAAAATCAAAATGAAAGCCCATGCACAAAAAGGCACTGAATTGAACAATAAACACTGTGCATACCTACTGATGGAATCTTTGTCAACATCTGTACAAGAATTGCTGCTACATCAACCACGTCATAGGATCTCTCTCCAATGTCATCACAGATAGCAAGCTTTATAGCCACTGATTGATCACTAATCCGCATTGGCAATACGCCAGGAGAGTCTAGCAACTCAAGTTCTTTCCCAAATCGAACCCATCTTTTAAACGATAATAAAGGCAACCAATAAACATGTGTAAGTATAAGCAGAATTTTTCTACAAATAATTAATATAAGCAGCGAAATAAAGTTAAGTTTGACAGTCCTTTTTGAGACACAATACAACCCCAACCCTTTCAACGCTAAATCTTTTATGATAAAGGACTAAAGGTACTAATTTGCCAAGGCACTTACAGTTTCTAAGACTCTCAACATAATAAAAATTTTAACAACTAAAGAGCTTAATGACCAAATATTCAATATTTTTTCCAATCATAATTGCAGAAAACTGAAGATCTTGGGATCTCTAAACTACTATGGTGCTACACCTAATTCTGGGATTGTAACAAACTTGTTTCTTTTTTCAGTTGGCCAGCAGGGGTGGGGTGGGGGAGGTTTGTAATACAAATTGTAAAGAAAAAGAAGCCTAAGAAAAAATTTATTCAGTATTAAAGGAACATGGCTCCCCCTTCGATCTGCCAATGCTTACAATTTGAAACTTATTGCACTTTCACTTCCCTTTTGCTTCCAATTTCACATCTTCCAATATTGAGAAGAATAATTAAGTAAATACATACTTCAATTCTCTTGTAACTCCAGGTCTGGAGGCTGCTTCACACATTCTACGCTTCAGCAAACGGTTGATCAAAGATGATTTCCCAACATTTGGATACCCAACTATTCCAGCTCGAACCTACATAATAAAGAAAGAAATCTCATTAAACAAAATTGTTATAGAGTGACTATGATCCTTTTCATCACTATCTACATAAATCTGTGAAACCCACTGGACGAGGAAGGAGTCCTTTAGCTCTGCGTTTGACATTTACACTTGCAGCTAATGCCTTTGCTAACCTGCTTAGCTTCATCGTACCCTGTATTTGCCACATTAAAAATTAATTTCTGTAACAATATTCAAACTAGAGAAGCAAAAGGAGGATCTCTCCTATAGATCTCCTATAGATACCATTCCAAGTTGCCCATTAGAAAAGACAGGCTTTATTCCCTGCCTTGCAAAATAATTTGCCCAAGCATTCCGGTCTGCCTTGGATATCATATCTTCTCTATTCAAAACTAAAATTCTTTTCCTATTTCCGAGCCACGAATCCATCTGTTTATGGGTAAAAAATGGAAAAAAGCAAAGCCAAAAACAGATTCTCAGTCAAGGGTAACGTTTGATTGGAGCATTATTAAATAATTTAAACATCAGAAGCAATACTGTCTGGGATTGCAAAATCAGGCAGCATATATTCTACTATGAGGCAATGTTTGTTTTGCCTCATCCATATTAATAAACAAGATACAAATCTTAACAACATTTGTTTTGTTAGCATTCATATCATATATATAGTTGGAAGTTAACCTGTGGATGGGTTGTGGACAAAGGAATTCTTGCATCTCGCACCTCTATCACAACATCCATTAACTTAAGTTGCTCTTTAAGTTCCTTTTCTGCTTTTGCAATATGACCAGGATACCACTGCACAATTTCCAACACCCAACAAGAGTTTAAAGTCACTCAAAATGCCAATCATAAGAAGAGGCTTCCTCTAATCAACACCATAAAAAATCCAATAGAAGTGAAAAAAAAAAAAAAGAAAAAAAAAAGAAACCTTGTTGATACCTGAACAGGGCGCAGTGACTTGGTCCAATAATAAAGGTCAGCATCAAGATCAATCCAATCAGTCTCGCCTCCAAATCCATCAAGGGTTGTGTTGGAATTGTCATTTCCATACCAACTACGAGTTTTTCCACCAACAACCTGCAATATTTTCCTTCAAAATATTATCTTTCCTATTCAATTACTAGTTTAAAGTTTAATTTACCAGAAAATTTATCTTTAAGAATTGAAATAAAAGCTTTAAAAAAAAAGAAGCAACAAAAAAACAAAATTCAAGAACACTTAAAATATTCGCTTATTGTCTCCTTTTCTTGCCTGGATAGTGGGAGGTGGAGAAGACAGAGAAGCTGTAGTTGCGAGTGCTGCAGATGGTAGTGAGTGAATGCGCTTGGTTCGGGTTTCAGGTAAGTGAACCCACGCCGGGGGAGTGGGCGACCATAGCCCAAGAATCTGCACCCCCATCCTTTCTTTCTGTGCAGTGTGTACAAACTAGAAGATGAAGGGAAAAATGAAAATGACTTTAATCTTTGGGCCCAAATCCAAATTTCCATACATGTATCGAGTTGGCCCAATTTAAGAAAACATTGGGGTGTTAAAAATGGCAAATTATATCTAGTACCCAAATCCATAGAGCATTATGGACTGAGTGTCCATGTCAATTATAAAAAAAAAAAAAATTATGAATGGATACATTAGTTATAATTAAATCTTTCTAGAATTTTTTTTCTTCTTCAAATTATCCTCCTCCTCCGACGTTAGCATTCATCCCTAATCTTAAAAACACCTATAATTTTTTTCACTAAATTTTTGAAAATCAAATAGCCATGGAAGAAACTAATCAGTTATATATATAAAAAAAAAATTATAAATGCGCTAAAATGGTTTCTTCTTCGCTTTCTCTAATTTCTTACCATCGATTTGCTCTCTATAACTTCTCACCATCAGAATTCTTTTTATATTTAAGCATTTTCGAATCGCTTTCTCTTTAAACTTTCTGGCATCTTTCTCTTTGTTCGAATCGCTTTTCTTTTTTTGTAATCGCTTTTTTTTTTTTTAAATGACATTCAATAGACTCTAAATAACTATACGAAACTTGGTAAAATTCGATTCGTATTTTATATATTTTAAATATGAATCGCTCTGTAGGTGTACAACTTATGTATCAAAGGGTTATTGTGAGACTGATATTCTATAATCAATCTGAAAAAAATAATAAGATTCAAATATCATCATAAGAGTAGTAGATTCATTATATATAACTTGCAGGCTCACTTGAGAATAGTTAAAGGTTCATTGGAATATAATGATAGGTTCAATATTCTGGCTGGTGAAACTAATTTTCAAAAATATTAATTACAATTTTATTACATATATATATATATATATATATATATATATATATATATATATATATATATATATATATATATATATATATATAAAAGAGGGCAAAAAGCCACAGGAGAAACAATTGAAAATACAAACTAGAGCAAATCAGCTCTAACTTATCTAGACCAAGCAATTCCCATGAAATCATTATTTAAAAGCTTTCAAGGAGAAAGAATTTCATGAAGACCCCTAGAATAATGGAGAGCTTCATTTGTCAATTTGTAAGCTACCTGATTGGCTTCATGGTATACATGATGAAACGACACCCTCCAATCTCTCTTAAGAAAATCCAAGCAGGCCTTAACTAAATTCGCATGCAAACCATTGCTCTTTCTAAGCCTATTGAGCCATTGACCACCAAGCTAGAATCAGTTTCAACTACCAACTGACGAATGCCTTTCCTCCGAGCAAGAGAGACATTGAAGAACCGCCCAAAGTTCAGCTCCCACAGCATTGCATTGCCCAATGTTAATAACAAACCCAGCAACCCAATTACCATTATTATCTCTAATCACACCTCCACCACCAGCCTGCTTATTCAATCTCTTGCAGCAACCATCAGTATTAAGAGTATACCACCCTTCATTAGGAAACTCCCATCTAACCATTCTTTCCTCACGGGAAACCTTGGTGACCACAGATAATTTATGAGATTTTGTAGCAACATTAATCTCTATAAATGAATTGTTAAGCCAATTAAGCTTAAAACCTACATTCACAGCTTGCTTATTAAAAATTGCCTCGCATCTCCACCTCCAAAGCTGCCATAACGAATTTGCAAAGAACACATCCCACCCCTCCTTACACCAACTAGGCTTATAGACAAACAGATTATGAGCGACCCAATCCAGGAAATCTAAAGAAAATTGAGAATTAAAATCACGAGAATCCAACAAGCCAACCCAAACCTACTTGGCATTATCACTATCTCTAAAAATATGAGCTAGAGATTCATCCTCCAAATTGCAAATGTTACAAGTAGCAATTGAATCAAACATTACAAATAAAATCAATACATGAGAATTGAATCTACGACTTCCAACGTCTTAGCTTTAGATTCTTCATAAAAGGAAAAACATCAAAATAGTTATTTGTTTTTCTTAACATATTTATTCATTACAAAACAATGTCACTTTTATCTAAATGGGCCATAAATTTTATTTTATTTTATTTTTTAATACGGGCCATAAAATTTTTAATTTTGCTAAGCTTTGTGTAAAGCTCACTTTATAAACAAGGGAAAATTTCAAAAATAACTTAAAAACAAAAAGAAATATCATTTATACCATATAAAATATTTTATTTCAAAAAGATGATCACTAAGTAGGAAAATATCTTTTATACGGATTTCAAAAAAATCATAACAACCAAAAGGTC
>CATKHJ011304437.1:0-10817 GCA_949750685.1 Vernicia montana
CGTCGGAGTGGCTTTGCTAGGCACCCCGCCTAGCCCACTTGACTCTTGTTTCTTCTTACAGGTCGCATCAGTTCTATTCAAACTCAACTAAAGGTGAACTATTCTAAACGATCTCACTTCGGTTGGAATTAGCTTCATCAGATACTATAGTGATTGGAATCGCAGTCGAAGCAATGACTGCATGGTCATTACGAGACTGATTTATGGGTTGTATATGGGTCGTTGATGATGTACATACTAGTTGTTAGAAGTTATATTTGTCCTATATTGCTAAGTTACTGGATTATTATGGTGTATATACGTGGATTGTACACCATCTTCTCTTAAATTAGCGTTTGGAAATGAGTTCTACTTAAACTCATTTATCATGGTATCATAACCAGACTTTTGTTTGCGATGATGAATTCGGATCCGGCCCATTTGCATGTCATGCTAAGCGTGAGCACTGGCGGACCCAAGTGAAGCCCAGGTCAGCTCTCAAAAATTTTTTTTTATATATATATTTTGTAGTATTTTTTTTAGATAAAGTCTAAAATTATTGAAATTCAGCCCACTCTTTTATATGAAATCTAAAATTATTGAAATTCAACCCAGCCCCTACCTAAATCCTGAGTCCGCTATTGAGCGTGAGGGAAGGTGTTAGAAGTTATATTTGTCTCACGCTAAGTTACTAGACTGCTATGATGTATATATGTGGATTGGGCATCATTTTTCTTTGAATTAGCTTTTAAGAATGAGTTCTACTCAAACCATTTATCACTAGTATTCATTATTTATGAGAGAAGGAAATATTAATATTTTTATTTATTTATTTGTCTTTAAGTATGGTAACTCTTTGTAAAATAGTTGATACAATTAATAATAACATTCGTAAATAACATTTTTGTTGGTGGTTCAGTCAATAATTTTAGTCACCGAGTGATTCTAAAAGTGCACCTCAATGCTCAATTTCTGCATTTAGAAATTACCCTTTGATGTTAGCTTTGAGAATCTAATCCTAAAAGAAAAATCTTTATTATAGAATTAAGTAATAACTTAATTTTAGGCAAAATGAATTATATTTAAATTAATTCAAGAAAAATTTAATATTATGTGATAACAAAAACAATATCATTTAAAATTTTAGTTGAAAAAAAAAATGCTTTTGACAAATAGTTATGTCTACAACTTTCATTTTTGTAACAAATTGTACTTTTTTAAAGTTGGCACAAAATTAAAAAATATTTGCGATAATTAATTAATTACTACTCCGTCCTCAAAAAAAATTATCATCCTTTTTTTTTGCATTGGAATCTTATTTTAAAAGTAATGGAATATAATTTGCTTTGAGAATATAAAAATTATAAAAAATTTCACATTTTACCATAAATTTTTTAAGTTAAAATTTTTTTAGGAAAAATTAAATATTAATAAGAGATAAAGTAAAAAATTAAAATAAAAAATAATGCGAATAATAAAAATGTGATAATCTTTTTAGGACATATTAAAAAGAAAAAAATAATAATCTTTTTGAAAGGAAAGTAATTTTTTTTTATCATCTCAATAAAATACTACATTATATTCTATAAAAAACTGAAAATTCTTGTTACATATTATGAATTTATTGTACAGTAATTTTAGTGATAATTAAATTATTATCACAAATAAATGAATTTATAGTAGTACAATAAACATGATGAAACAAATTACACATAAAAATTTAAAATAATATTTTGGATAATATATTATGATATTTATTAGACTATGGCCTCATGGCCAAAATCAAAATGACAAAGCAATAATTTACTTTTAAAAAAACTAAATAATTTCTCAATAAATTTTCCCCCAAGTGGAGAATCACCTAATTAAAATTCAAGTCAACCATCACATCCTTCTTAAGTGCTCACTTGCCCACACATTTCTAAGTTAAATTAAATTAATAAGTCACCCATTAAATACCTTTTCTCTGTTTAACTCCAAAAGCTAAGCTTGCATTAATGGCCAAATGGGCATATAACAGTAAATACCAAACTTATTGTGAGATGTGCACATTCTTTGATTTTTTTTTTTTTTTCTGTATTTTTTTGTCAGAATGTCAATTGCTCATTATTTTATTGAATTTTTTTTTCAAAATTATAATTGAAAATTTAAATAATAAATAATTAAATTTCTAATTTCTACTTGTCAAACATTAATATCTAGGGACAGCCAACAGTCTATCTTCAATAATACAGGATCTTATAATAATTTTAAAAAAGTTTTGACACATTGTAAAATCATTTGGTAGTCGCTTCGTTTCTTTTTATTCGCGTTTTAAAATAATAATACAAAAATTAAGAAAATTATTATAAATTATTAAATTATTATTTTTATAAAAATGTGTAAAATTATTAAGTGTAGATAACAAGGATTAGGGATAAAAATTTTTAAAAAAAATTAATACCTCCTTAATTTTTTAAAGTGACAAATAAATTAAAATAAAATAATTTTTTTAAAGTAATAAATAAAAAATAAGAGAGGAAGTATAATTTACATATTACAAGAACTCACCTCAACCTATATCAATAATTTCTCAAAATCATGTAAAATTGTGAATTTTTTTTTTTAAGCTGGGGGAAATTCGTCATTAACAGGTAGAGCAAATCTCATAGCATTGGCAAATATAATATAGTGATAATTTTATATCTTAACTGGATAATAGATAATAGACTTTCTCATCTCTTCATCTCTTCGATGTTCAAAAAAACTTCATCTCAATATAAATGATTTATAAAATTAAGGATTAGATTGAAATTCAATCCTTTGACTTGTTTAACCTAATTCAGAATGTGATTCATTTTATTTTAATCTAACATCAAATTTAAACTAATAAAAGTTTTTTTTTTATGAATTTTAAATTAACTTTTAAGAGAAAAAGCAATATTATGAATAGCCCAACTCGCCTCAAAACCCCATATAGATTCATTTAAATTTGATTCAAAATAATTTATATTTTCAATATGATGTTAATTTGAACCATCGGCAATTCGAAGTAACCCAAACTAAGCTCTCTAAAAAATGACACTTAAAATTGCTATGAATCCAAAATAACTCAAATCTAAAATAATATGATCTAAGACTCCATTTATTTGGTGGAAAATAATTTACCTCTAAAAATATTTTCAAGGAAAATGTTTTATAGAAATATATTTTCCAAATAACCTAATTTTTTTGTTGTTTAATTACAATACTAAAAATATGTTTAAACTTATAAAAATTTCATGTTTTGAATTTTTTTTATTAAATATGAGAAAAATATATATAAAAATGATAAATAGTGATAGTCACAGGTAATAATTATTGGCGATTGATGGATCAATTAATGTGTACTTATGTTTTTTTTTTTTTTTCATTATAATGAGTTTATCAAAATTCGAAAAATGATTTCTCCTTTTAAAAAGTGAAATTTATTTTCCTAAAAAATGACTTTTACAAAATATAGAATATGTTTTTCATTGATTAAGAAAATATTTGTTGTTGTCTCATTGATTAATATTTCAAAGTGCTCCAAACATTAGAAAATTAAGAAAATATTATCCATAAAAATATTTTTCATGAAACAAATATAACCCAAATCTACAAAATCCAATCCATTTACCATAACTTGAATTATGATATTATTTTTTTTATTTTGTAAATTTAACTTGATTAAGGTTGGAGACGACTCCAACATCATTAAATAAAAGGATAATGAGTGATATTTAGTTTTAAAATAGTATCACTTTTATTATATTAAATTAAAACACCAAAAAAAGTCTTGTTGAAATCTCTGCGGAAGAAGTCTTTTTTTATATTCGAACAATAACTATGCATGTTCACTAGAACTGAGCTCGGTTCGATTATTGGAAAAGAATTAAATTGAACCAAAATTTTTGGTTCTTTAAAATTGAAAAACTAGAACCGAAACCGAAATTAATAAAAACCTATATTGAACCAAACCGAAAATTCGGTACAATACAGTTCAGTACTTTGATTCTTTCGGGACAATCCGGTTCAAACTAATTATACGGTTCTTCTTGTTAAAATCAATCACTTTTTGTTTTCAATTTTTAAATCTAATCTAATAAGTATTCAACTAATCTATTTTTTAAAATTAAAGCAATAATAAATTAATTAATTATATAAACTCAATCTATGCAAAAAAAATATTCCAAAAAAAATCTATGCAAAAAATAAATAAAATTATTACAGGTCCATTTAACTAACAAATTACATTTTGATTCATAAATCAAAAAAATAACTACAGTTTAATTCCTAGAAAATTACACAATGGTCCAAAAATTACAAAACATTTTCAACTGAGCCATCTTCTTCCCTTCAAGCCACCGATCTATCACCATTATTTTCCAAAACTACGGTTTGACCGCCACATACCTCTCCATCTCCTAAAATATACAAGAAAATTCAAAAGTAAATAAATAAAAACATATAAATTTGAAATTAAAATTAATTTTTTTTTTAGAAAAAAACAAAATCAGTTAATCTGAAATTTAAATTAAAGAAATAAAAATCATATTTTGATCCCAAATTTTATAATAAAAATCCAACATAAATAAACTATTAAAAAAATAACATGTATGCAATATATACAAACTTGCACACGTCCAGACTCCATCAAACCCAGAAGCAGCGAATGAATCACAGAGAAAAAAAAACAAAGAAAATAAAACCAGTTAATACAAATAGATCTTAAGCAAGTGACTCGCAATTCCCAGAAAACACAAAGCTCAAAAATATAATTCATAAAGGATAAAAGCAAACCTATAATCTAAAGTAAGCTCATCATTAAAATATAGTAGAAGAATCTTAGAACAGTCAAAGAATTGATAAATACTAACAATTATTGCAGATTTATAGAAAACTTTAAAAAAAAATCGCAAAACCAACAAAACCATATATCAACAATTATGGAGAAATAACAAAATTACCGATAGTGAGAAAATACTCCAGCGATTTAACAATTGAAGCCATGGACTTGTTAATGGTAGTCATCTTAACCTATGTATTGAGCTTAGCCACAACAGAAAATAAAAAATTAATAAAGATGCAAATCAGATGAAATTTATAAAGAAATGAAGAAACAAAAACACATATAACATAAAATTAAAAATTCATAAAGAAGAAGAAAAGGAATGCAAGAGCAAAGATGAGCAGCAACAGAAGAATACAAAATGAAGAAGAAAACATTGACCTTTAAAACCCTAAAATGAAAGCACATATGATATTTAGATTGAAAAGACCAAAAGGCTATGACTAAACGACACCATTTCGTAGCTTGAAGACCAAATCAACAAGGGCAAACAAGTAAAAACGTTATTAAAAAGAACAATCCAAAGATGCCCACTGTCAAAACGATAAAGCTTTCATAAAGGTACAAAATTACTATTTAACCCTAAGAAAGTGACATTGCTTTTAAGGGGCAAAATGAAGTAATAAGGGTAACAAAGTAAATTAGCATGTTTTAATGTATTTAATAGATTACTATTCCTTCCCATAACATTTTTAATGTATTTAATATATTATTGTATAACGGGCCATTGAGTTTAATTAAAATAATTCAAATGAAAAGGCCTAATATATATATATATATATATATATATATTAAAATTTGGTTCAGTACATGTACTCTCGGGGTGGTTCAATTCGGTACAATTCTCGGTTTGGATATGAACTAAGAATCAGTATTGTATCAAATTAAAATTTTCGATACAGTTCGGTACATTTTTCATCCTAAATTCTAAATTTTTTATAATATAATATTAAAACAGTTCGGTATTTTGATTTGGTCCAGTATTCTCGAGTACCGTACTGCTCATGAGATGCATGATAGTTGTTGGGAACTAGAAATTTGGACAAATATGCGGATATGAAAATCGTGCAACTTGGCATTATACAAACTTACTAAGGACTATATCGGTTGGTAGGTCGAGCTTATATTTTTATACATTTAAGTTAAAATTTATCCAAAATAATATATTTAATATTTTTTCTATTTTCTTAATTTTTTCATATATAATAAACTTGATTATATATTTTAATTATATTAATATTTAAAATATCATTAAATAATATTTAAATTTAATAAAATAATAATAATTTGTGTATATTAAAATATTTAAGATATTACAAAATAAATAAATATAATAAAATATGTTAAGAAATAAACCAGTTAGGGAACAATGAACAAACAAAAACTACACACACAAATTTTATAGTGGTTCACTCAAATTTGAATAACGTCTATTTGCTGGTGTATATTTTTAAAGACAGAAATTTTGAGGTTTAGAGTCATTTTAAGTAAAAATGGATAAAATGGTCTTTTGTCACCCGAAAGTGATCATGACTTTTGACTTAGACTAATAAAAAAATAAAAAAATAAAATTGTATAGAAATTAGAATGTTGGCTGGATAAGAAGAGGGAATGGATGACTAAGATTTTGACAAAATTATGATGAGAGAAATAAAAAATAATAAAAAGAAAAAAGTAACAAGGAAGCTTCCTAAGTATATATAAAGAAAAATTCTTCCTTAAAGCATTCATTTATGCTCTTTTTATTTCCGTATCTAAAACAAAAAGAAAAAAAGAAGAGAGTGAGAGAGGAGCTTCAGTGGATTGAAGAGGAACAAGGGGAAATCAAAAGACAATGTGAGTTTTGGCTAAATTCTTGTTTGTTTAATGATTTTGAGTATTTAGTTTGTGATTATTTGAAGTTCTCCATATATGATTTCGGTTATGAGGGGATTCAAGAAGGAAATGAGTATTTGGAGTTTGAACTTGAGAAAGAGATTTATAGGGAGGTGTTTGAGTGGAGAAAATTGGAGTATAAGTGATAGGATGATGAGATGATAAAGAAACTAGAATTTGACCATGGTCAAAACTAAGAAATTGTAGGAAAGGATGTGAATTAGGGGCCTATAAAAGAGATTGTTAAGATTATGAGTAGATTGTGAGATATGAGCCCTGAACCAAGACTGACCTTGTAATTAAGTTCAGTCTGCAACGTGAGATTGACCCTTCAATTAAAGGACACTAGGAGTGAAATTTGGAGGACTCAAAACATATGAAATGACCCTCCATATGTTTAGTTTGTTTTTGAAAAAGGTAATTTCCATTGGAGGAGCACGTTGTGAGATTCAACTGAAACAGTAGGTAGAGGTCAGTTTGCCCCTGCAATAGGAGAGAAGCATATTTTGAAAATTCACCATAAATATTGTAGAGCCCCAAATGAGCTAAATTTTGGATATGTTACTACCTTATTTGTTTATGTTACATTCCAAAATGAATTATATAAATTTGAGTATTATAACTTGAGTTATGATAGAAACAGTGTGACCAAGTCAGTAGGAAACTCAAAGACAGAATTTAGGTTTTAACACTTTGATATTATTGCTTAGTGCAATTAAGCTTATTGTGTACATGTGTTATGTGTAGATGAACAACGGAACTAGAAAAGGTGCGAGAATCAAGAAGTTGGGTAACACCCTTATTACTAGTGCTAAAGGAAGATAAGTGATAGAATAGTTGTAAAGTCAAGGTGAGTGATTAATATTTTGATATGCTTGTAAGTTGTTTCCATAACTCATAATGTTTATCTTAATTTTGAATTTGTCAGTTGATTAGTTAAAATTCTCATTTTTTTGAACTCCTTGTATATAATTCTATATCGATCCTTGAATCCTACTTAAGTTATTTATGATACTAGCCTATTTGAAATCCTATATATGGTCTCGGATTCTTCAAGAATCCTATTGATTGAGTTGCTATATATATATTTTTCTACTTCATTCTAAATGTTCTAAGTTGAGTTGTGCTATCTAAAATGCTAGTTGACCAAAGATTAGTTGCCAAAAATAAAATAATACCATGAACCTAAAAACAGAAATCTCTTTTCTAATGTAGGGTACATCAAACTGTGTGCACACTATACCCAGCAGATAGGGTATAATATCCAGACTCTAGCTAAGAAGAGTAATGCTCCTAGACGTGAGACTTAGTCCGTCTTGCATAGTTGCAATTGTACATGTGGCATTGCTCCGCAAGAAGAATCCCTACCACTAGTTGATTACTTAATTATCGGTGAACTTACAATAAAATAAATGCTCTCACCTAATTGACAGTGATTTCTGCTAAATCAAAATTGTTAACTAAATAATTAATATAGATGATGCTATTGAATCTAATTCATTTTTCTTAATCTCAAATGATCTTACTTTGGTACTTAATTATATATTCTCAATTGATCGAGTTGTGAACCATGAGCCATCCTTATGGGCAGACCTTGATTACCTAACCCACAAGTATGGTAGCATATTATTCACTCACTGAGTTTTTACTCACCCCGCTTCCAAATTGTTTTTACAGGAATTTAGAAGTGATCCAGAAAGCTCAAGTATTCGTTCTCACTTGAAGCTTATGCGTAAAAGAGGAAAATTATGTTTTGGATATTTTAAGCATTTATAACATTTCTGTATTTATGTAAATATTTATATCAATTTTAGATGCTTCATGGTATGTAAGGTTATTAGTGTGCTGTTCTAATCTTTATATATATATATATATATATATATATATATATATATATATATATATATGTAAGTAATGTAAATTATCTAAGTTATACAATGAATGGCTTAATATAAACTGTGTGTTAAGTTGATGATGATATGGGAGAATTTAGTTAGGTATGTGGAGTTGAGGCTATAAGGGTGAAATATTGGGAGTGCAAATTTTGGTTTTGTAGGTTTTATGTCCTGGGTAGTATCATATGTGCAGCCGACACTTTGCTGGATTTCAATAGAGTTGTAGTGTTAGTTGGGTTCTACGAGTTTTCGGTGGCTTTAAGCCTACCCATGCTCTAGGACCGTCATATATCAAAAGTGGGATGTGACACGTATAACTCCTTGTGCTTGATCAAAGAGTGTCCAATCTTCTTGAGATATAGTTTTTGGCTTCTCACTAAGAAGAGGTTGATGCATCTTCTTACCATACAGACAATCCTCGATTTGCATCTTCCAAAATGCGAAATCTATACCATCAAACTTGCCGATGCCATGTGACATGATGTCTTCACTGGCCATGCTCACCCTACCACAAACCAAATGTTCTGATACCAGTTGTTAAGAAATGAACCAGATAGAGAACAAGGAACAAACAAAAACAACACACACAAATTTTATAGTGGTTCACTCAAACTTGAGCTACGTCCACTTGCTAGTGTAGATTTTCACTATATCAATAAGAAAACGTTACAAGAAGACAATCTCTTATGGATTTCCTCTCCCCAAAAATCACTCTTAGACCTCACTCGATCACGCTTGATTGAAAAACGTCTTTTTTTTTTTTTTTTTAATCTATGGATCACTAACTACAACCTTAGAATAAAACTACCCTTGAATTTTGAGTCTTTTCCACCCTCTGTGAAAGAATAAATATTATATGATATCTTGTGGTGAATTAGAGTGCTCTCTAGGTCTCCTTATATAGATGTAGTTAGGATGATTTTAATCTTACTAGGTTAATGATTCTAATCCTATTAGGCTAATATTTTCTATTTAATTAAACATAATTCAAATAGAAAATCTAATCATAATTGGATTTAACCTTAATATATACCCATTAGGATTAGAATCCTAATTATAGTAGAATTTGGCTCCATAAATCCTAACGAAATATGTGTCAAATACAGGATCGCCGCTAATTTTTATTAATTCAGTGAGAATTATTAAAGAGATGTCTATATATTACTCCTTTTGTCCCATTTTGATAGAGCTTTTTTCCTTTTTTGGATGTCCCAAAATTTAGACTACTTTCCCTTTTTTTTTTTTAGTTTAGTAGTAAATTGTCAAAAATGCCCTTAATAAATAATATGAGTATCATCACTTAAAATTAAATTTTCACTCCTTGACTTTAGACTATGGAGCAAATTAATAAGAGTATTTTAAAGAGAAAATGGTAAAAATTAATGGTATTAATTAAAAAAAAATAACTTTCTTAATCTTGTGTATTTACAAAGTGATATATCAAAATGAGACGAGTTTTGTTTATTTGAGTGGATGAAAAAATGGGAGAAAATGTATATTGACTAATACACTACTCTCTATAATGAACTTTCCTATATCTTTTACCTAAATTCATTTTCTTTCTATTTTCCATCCATCTTACTAAACATAGGTAATGTTGGATGTCCCATGAATACACCAAAGAATTGGGTTAATTTCATACATGGTTCTCGAATTATTGATTAATGCACATTATAGTCATTCAATTAAAAAAGGTTACGTAAAAATCATTGAACTTATCCAAGTAGTCACTTAAAAGTTCTTTCATCCCATTTCCGTCAATATCAGTAACGGCAGGTGTTGCCCAATATGCACCAAGAGGGGGGGGGGGGGGGGGGGGGTTGAATTAGTGGGTAATTTAAAAAATTAATTGAACAAGAAAGAAAGAAAAGAAAGAACACAAAGATTTATAGTGGTTCGTATTATAACCAATCCTACATCCACTCCCCAACCTCAATTGGGCATTTCACTATCAATGGAGTTTTATCAAGTTCACTCTCAACTTAGTGTTTAAGCTCACACCAAACTTTACAAGTGTTTTTCCAAGGCTCACACTCAAACCTCACAAGTGTTTTCACTAGGCTCACACTCAAACCACACAAGTGTTTTCACTAGGCTCACACTCAAACCTCACAAGTGTTTTCACTAGGCTCACACTCAAACCTCACAAGTGTTTTCACTAGGCTCACACTCAAACCTTTACAATAGAGAATGATTTGTGAAGAATGAAACTAAACTCA
>CATKHJ011304535.1:0-15757 GCA_949750685.1 Vernicia montana
TTTTTTTGTCATTTTATTTTTTTATTAATTTTATTTGTCTCTTCTAATACAATATAAATGACTATTTTAACTCTTAATATTACTAAAAAATATACATGCTATAAATGGGTTGGGTTGGATTGACACTATCTAACACGACACGTAAAATTAAACGGGTTGTAACGGGTTAGCGTGTCAACCCGTTACACGACTCGTTTAAGCAGTGTCATAAACGGGTCAACCCGTTTATCGACACGGACCTGCTAAACCTCAACCCTAACACGAAAATTTTTCGTGTTTAGCGAATCAGGTTAGCGTGTCATGACCCTTTTTGACACCCCTAATGTTAATTAGTTTATTTGTGAGCAAGTGTCAACCGGCCTGTTGATGTTAGACTATGAGTTCAGCTCGGTTGCACTTGGAGAGTGTTGGGAAATGTAAAAGTGAGTGGATATTGGATTTAGTATAAATTAATTGGTTTTGTGCAAGTGGGTTTCAACATATGCCCACTTATAAGCCTACATATGTACAGATTCATGAATTTTAATAATCACAATAATAATAAAATAATGGATAATTTACGATTTAGTTATTGAAGTTTGTCTAAATTAATTACTTGGTCCCCACATATTGAGAAATGAGCTTTTTAATCTCTAAGGTTTCATTTCGTTACACTAAATAGTCATTCCGTCCATATTTTCAGCAATTTTCCGTCAAAATATATATATATATATATATATATATATATATATACATATTTTTCTATACCTAAAATACCCTTTCCCTTTCCACTCACCTCTTTCTGCCTCCTTTTAATTTTTTTTCTTTCAAATCCCTCTGTCTCCTCCACTTTTCATTTCACTAACCCAAATAAATCCAATCCTCACTGAGTCAATCACAAACTCACCTCTCTCTGCCGCCATCATCATTTCTCTCTCTCTCGATCCTTTTCTCTTTTTTTAAAACCCACAAAGACATCTCGTGCTCGATCGGCGATGTTAGAAACGACTGGAGCACTTGGGTTGGGCTATCAACGATGATGAACGTGGAGTGACGTTGCTGTCTAGATCGAAGCTGGGATCGAGCTTGCAGCGGTCAACAGTGATGGGTACCTCTTCTCCAACGTCGTCTTTTTCACCGTCACCAAACACACTCTTCTTGGTCAACGGATTTTGGAACAGGGAGTAGATACCCAATTCTTGTTAATGGGTAAGACACCGTCCTCTTTGGTTATATGACAGAGTTTTGGCTTCACATGGGTGGGGTCTGGTTGAGCATTTTGTGAAGATCGGTATCACCTATTACTTCAATCAGTGTCGGACAATCAACGTCATTCAAGTCAATATTATGGCCATTAGGCCTTTTGAGCGAGAGAAGTTTAGTGGCTTGCACTTTGAGGAGGTGGGCAAGTGGTAATAGCAGTTCTTGAAGTTAATTAGATTAAGTACTAATAGAAGTTGCAGGGTCGTTGGTTTTGCTTTGTTTCAGTGTTTGCATTATTTTGCATTGTATCTGATTCAATATTTGATGTACTGAATTTGGTATTGGTGTGCTTTTTATTGCCTTTGCAATTGAATCTTTATTGTCAAAAAAGTTGTGCTGATTCATTTGGTTTTGATATTTATCAGGCAAAAAAGTATGTGATCCCTGTTATAATCATTATCATTATGTGTTTACTTTTATTAAAGTGTCATTTTGCTTTCTAGTTTTTTATGTAAAATATTGCATTTGGGTTAGCTGGTTGATAAGTTATAATTTCCAGTTGCTGCATGAGCACAGGTATGAAATTCCAATTAATATGGGAATGGTGAGGAGGTGGTCGACTTTGGATTTCCATAAGTAGAGTTGTGTAATTCAACTAGATAATTGTCAAAGCCAGATTTCTAGGATTTTATTTAGGTTTAATTTGTTAAATTTGATTAATTTGTTGAATTTTTTGATTGATTTTAGGTTTAATTTGTAGAGAGAGAGAGAGTGTATGTGATGATGAATGATTGAAAAAAGATGGTTGAAATAAAAAATTTAATTACAAACTAGGGGTATTTTAAACTTTTTATAATATTTTAACGGAAAAAGTAATAGAATGACTATTTAGTATAACGGAATGAAATCTCATGAACTAAAGAGTTATTTTTTCAAACTGGAGGGATTAAGTCATTAATTTAGACAAATTTTAAAAATTAAATCGTAATTACTCATCAATTAGTGTATTAATCTAGTGATAAAGTGAGATTACTTTTGAAGTTTAAATAATACTAATATTAAAATTTCCTTCCAATCTTAAAATAAAAATAAGTATAAAATAATAAAACAAATATAAATTTATGATTTTTCATTTCAAAATAAATGCCAACTATTATTTGTAGATAAGTATTTTTTTTTTTTTTTTTTTTTTTGTCAAAGATTATTTGTAGATAAGTAGAGTATTTATTAAAAAAACAGTTTCGACAAAGATTGGCAGGCGCATATCAGTCATTTAACAAAAGCATCGAAGCAACTATTCCGATAAGCATGTCATACACTTTATTTGCCATTTTATTGAATAAACTTGTGGTCTGTTTTTTCGGATACGGGCCACGTAGGATAAAAAGCGAAGATGATTTTCCTACGTGGCATAATAGGAGGTCCCTATTGGTGGCTTTTTAGTCAGTATTATCGTACTGAGAAAAATACAAATATTTTTTGTTGCTATAAAAAAAATTTGAAAAAATTGATATGGGCACACTATCAATTATTAATAAATTTAAAATAAATAAAAATTAGTGACGGCAAGAAGGAATCTCCGTTAGATATAACGTTGACGGAGAGGTTTACGTGGCAGGTAGATCGCCAAGATAGATAACGGCGTTATGTTCGGGGGAGGATAAGGGGGCGTAAGGTTTGTGGTGGGATCCGTGGGACCGAGAGGAGTGGTGGGCCCCATGAAGTGAATAATATGTCAAAAAGATTTTGGTCCTAAAGAATTTTAATTTTAATTTTTCTTCCTTTTATTATTATTATATTCTAAAAAAGTTCAAAATTTTGACTTTGAAACTGACACGTGGCATGCGAGAAGGGAGGGTTACCACCAGGTAGCGAGGGTTTCTGGTTTTTGTTTGGTTTTTATTTATTCTTCTTGTTTTATTATTATTAGTATAATATTTTATTATTATTATTTATTATTTCCCTATTTACAAAGGACTTGGGGATTATCGGGACACGTGGCAAGGAGGGAATGGCTCTCTAGTAATAAATAAATAAATAATAAGAGCTTTTAATTTTCTATTTTTGGCCTATCATATGGTAAAGTGGTAGTTATATACACTTGGTAGATAAAGGATTTGGTTAAGGTTTTGAGTTTTTGAGAGTAATGTGATGTGATGGTGTTTTGTGGACGTTAGGTTTACAAATTTAGACCTTTCATCTTTTACATGGCAAAAGTTTCAACTTTCGTGTAAAAACAATCTAGTTATTTATATATGTAATAAAATTACATTTTGTAAAAAAAATAATAATAATAATAATAATAACACGATTTTAATTCATATGATATTCCTATTATTTAGGTCAAGTTGACTCGAATTTAATTCAGAGAAAAATCTGAAATGAAATATAAATTTAATCGGAACTCTATGGAAAAATAATTATAATTTAGTCATGATCTTGAATTTGATTTTTAAGTTTAATTTTTTCTTTCACTCAAATCTAATTTGAATCCGATCTAATTCGAACTCGATTACAAAACTACATATAATCAATAAACATATCTCATTATCAAAAAAATACCTAAATTATAAAAATTTGAAAATTTCATTTTTAAATCATGCTAACAATAAAATGAAAGAGTTTAAAAAGTTTTTTTATTTTTATTTAAAAAAAAAGGTTATTTCTCATAGTAGTGCTAAATTTTCAAGTTTCGGATAAAATACTAAGTAGAAGGATTGCTTGAAAATTGTTAAAAAGTAGAGATGTTTTAATTTGTTATTAATTCAATAAGTTAGTGGTTGAATTTTTAATTTATAGTGTAAAAAATTAAAAATTTAAATGTTAACACTTTATATCATTGAAAAGTTTAAAGTATTTTAATATATATATATATATATATATGTATCTAATTATATTTATCTCTAGATTATGTCAAATTTGAAGTTGAAATTCTAATTTTATATTTATTTTTGAAACCATATAACCATAAGCTTTACATCATTGCATGATTTATTTTTAAGGAAATTTTTATGATTAGGATTTTTGTATACATTTGTTTTTCATTAGCAACTAACTGAAATTAGAGCCAATGCTTAATCATTCTTCTTTTCCTTATTCCAGAAGTTTAAAAAAACAAAATTAAGGAAATAAAAGGTTGTTTGATACATGTTAGGCAAGGATAGAGAAGGCATATAAGTAAACAAAGTCAAATTGCACCATTAAATGGTCGGCCCTAGACTTGCAATGCCAATCCTATTAAATGCTAATTGAGCATTTTGTATTGTTGGCCATTTTAAATCCAACCATATTCCTACATTTTATTAAAAATTTAGGTATCATTTGACGTCACATAACTTATTTTTTGAAAAATATATTTTTCAAGAAGTAAATTTTTTGAAAAATTATTTTCTAAAAAATATATGTAATTATGTGTTTGATTTGCATATAACTTCATTTTTATAACTGATGAAATGATATTAAAATCTATTATAAAATTATGAGATTATGAATTTCAATCATAATTATGAATTCGAACTACAATCGATCAAATTAAAGAAGAAATACTCTATCATATAAACTCAATCACCAAAAAAATAAAAATGCAACTTTAAACAATCCAACACCAAATGTTAAACATATTTTTTATTTTACTAAATAAGTGATTAGCAGCAGTTTGGTGCACCTACACCAAATGAACTGCTATATACATGTGTTTTGGTAAGTGATTGTTCAACTAAAATCTGTACTCACATGATAAAACCCTAACAATAGTAAATTCTTTTATAATATTGTTAAATTAATGTCTAATTTAAGGTGTTATATAATTATATAAATATTATTTACTTTTATTAATTTGAATTTTTTATTTTTAAATAATAAAATTAAAATTATATTTATTATATATAGAATTATTACATTTTAATCATTTTTCATAAATTTAACAAAAAATATATATATAAAATTAAACGGAATGACTAAATAGTTTGACGAATTCAAAATTAAGAGACTAATTAGTTAGTTTCTCAAAAAATAAGGACAAATTAATTAATTAAGCTATATTTTATGAATTAAATAGTAATTTGCCCTTTATTTATTTATTTTAAGATTAGGCCAATAGAATATTTAATGAACTCATCTATATTGGATTTCATTGTTTCTATTGCTTGTAACTTTTTACGGAATAATTACAAAAGACCTCTCGAATTTTTTTTTAATATACAATTTGATCTCTAGTATTTTTTAAATTAATAATTTTACCCCTTATACTATTACCAATAAAAAAAAAAATTAAGATTCCGATAGCTTTTAAAGAATTAAAGTGTTTTAAAATTTTAAGGATTAAAGAATAATTTAATTTAAAATATTAAAGACTTTGAAAAAAAAGTATAACAGTTTTATAATTAAGATTTAAAATATTAATTTTTTAAATAAATCTCAGAGATTAAAACTATCAATATTAAAATAATAAAATTAGAGTTTATATTAAAATATAGTTGAAGAAGGATAACTTATAATTAAACCAGTTTTAGTTTAGTCGAATAGTCCAAAGCTGTCCAGCAATATTGATGCGACCTTTTAAGGACCACTGTGATGACCTTTTAATCTACACTAAATTATATGTCATTTTATAATTACTATATCTTATTTTTAAATTTTAGACAGTTATATTCTAATTTGAAAATTTATTAATAATTATATCCGATCCTAAAAAGATAAATTAAGAAAAAATTACATAATTCTCTTTTTTAATTGGTATGTTTACTCAATAATTTTTTTTTTTTTTTTTTTTTGTGAAATCCATCAATGACTTAATAAAAAATAAATAAAAAAACGAAACCGTTTTGATGCAAGAAAAATAATGTATCTAAACATATCACACTCATGATTATCTGTTCATTAGTTCAATTGATGATGGAAATGGCTGATCATGGGAATGACTGGCAATGAAAGTGATATCTTCTTCTTCTCTTTCGTTTTGTTATTCTTTTCATCAAATGACTAGTGAAAAAAAAAAAAAAAAAAAAAGACCAAGGTGTTTGACCAAGATTTGTTTTTTGTTTTTACTAAGGATGCGTTTGGTATCATTACGATTTTTTATTTTTTTTCAAATTTTTAAAAAATAAATATTAGAAAAATTTGAAAACATAAAATATAAAATCAAAAATAACAAATTTTAATTTTCAAAATCTTATTTTTATTTTTGAAAAACATAAAACGATATCGAATGGACTCTAAGTTATTGATTTTTTTCTTATTTTTTATTTAGTTATTGAAGTCCTGCAAAAAATATATATATATATATATATTTTGTATAAAAGTGTCAATTAGGAAAGAAAATTATGCATATTTCTCCCAATTTAGTTTTAGGGCATAATTTCAACTAAAATTTTAAATTATGGTAATATTATCTAAAAGTTAAAAATAGGGTACAATTATAAAAGGACGTAATGTTTGTGGTAAATTTGTGCATCAGACTTATTCGAATATTATTTTCAATTTTCAAATTAAAATATTCTTAAAAAAAATGGTCTTAGCATATAATTTACGACTCATTTAGATAACTAATCATTTGAAATAATTGAGTGTTTAAAATTTGATATTGTGCCTATTTTTTATACTTTTACACTTGAAAATTAAATTCAAATCTATAATAATTTTAAACGATTATCTATCCAAACGGACTCGTAAAACATAAAATAAGGGTTATTGTTTTTGTAAAAATACTTATTAAATTCTTTTTTTTAATTGTAATACCCTAAATCCTGAATAATATGATTAGCATAAGAATGAATTGAATTGAAAGTTAATGTGTTTGGAAAGATTAAATTCCATGATTATTGCAAGTGCAATCGATTGCTGAATTAACGATTAAATTCTATGAGTATGCGAATATGTATATGTGTGTTAAATGAGTATCATGTAGCTAAGTGATGGGCTAGCTAAGCCCCAAAGGTGGCCGGTCATGGTGCTCAAGATGGTGAGAAATATATGAGCCAATTTGGCTATGTTGTGCTATAAGTGGGTTAGTGAAAAGTAGTCCAACTTTCTACTAACACCATTATTTATATGTATATATGTTTTCTTACATTTTCTAGGTTCAATGAACCTAGACAAAATATATCATCCTAATTTCACTTGAATTTCAAATTAAATAGAAAGTAGCAAAGCTTCTCAAAGAAGCTATGCATTCATAGCCATTCATCATTCAATATTAAATCATAGCCATCCAATTTAAGTCAACTATCAAAAGAAAGCTATCATCTTTTTTCTCATTCCTCTCAAAAGCTATCAAGAACACAAAAAGCTCTCAACTTTTCTTCTACTTCTTTTCTTCATTTTCTTCACTTGATCAAGGCAAATCACACCATAAAATTGACAAGCTCTAAAGGTAATCATTCATAATCTAAGTCATTTTCTTCCTATAGATCATGTGTTGTGTGTTTGCTTGCTTTGAGAGTTTTTTCTCTTTCTTTCAAATGATTTACTCAAATGGGTTTCTAGGAAAGGATTTTCTTTGAGAAAATACATCTAGATAATGGTTTATAATTATGATCTAGGAGTATTGAGTGTGTGAAAATAATTTTCCAAATATAGATTTCAAAATCTCTCATTTTGGTGATAATGGGTTTGATAAAAAATGGATTTTTAAGATTCCTTATTTGTTCTAAGTTTTGGTTGATAAAAAGAGCTTAACTTTGTATTTATGACATGTTTTAGTAATAATTTAGCTTTGGGTATGAAATGGGTGTTTTCCTTGCAAGTTATTTGGGGGTTTTCTTGAAAAATCCACCCAATATGGTGATACGAGCAATGGTACGCTCGTACCATTGGGCGTATCAATGCTATTGGAACTTTTTATAAATGGTAAGGGCAAGGGTACGCCCGCACCCTTTGGGCGTACCATTTATGCATGCCCAAATTCAGCATGTTTCTTTTTCAATTATTGGCATACTAAAGTGACATATGTATATGACCTATGTGAGTTATGATTGAAAGAGGATTTGGACATTGGTTTAAGGTCTATTCGACCCAATAACGAAAGTATATGTATCGATTATTGTTGTCATTAATTGTATTGATATGTGATGTCTTATTGAGTAAGTGTGATAGTATGTGATTGTATGCTAAGTATAGACTAGAAGTGTAGGATTAGAATGTGACTTGGTTCTATAGATAAGTTAGAAATGATGATCTATATTGTGATTAATTGAAATGGTTCTTGTAGAACCGAAAGACAAAGTACAAGAGGAATCGGACGATTATCATTTCTGCTTGTGTTAATTAGGAGCAAAGGAGTTTTAAGGTGAGTACATGATAATCAATGTGTTATGGGCATTATCCCATTGCATAACCATTCATTCATAATATCAATTCGATTAATTAATTGAACTTGTGTTCCATTGATATCTATTCATGAACTCAAATATGTTGAAACATTTATTGAGACCTTTGGTCTACCTTATATTTATATAAAAATGGTACATTGAAACTTTATTCATTGATGAGTACCATAATTTATTTGAATCCCTAATACATTCAATTGTATAAATGTGATAAATTGGTTAAAGCAGAAATTCCCATCTAATGTGGGGTATACATCAGTCATGTGCACATGGTAAAAAAGACTCGACGAATAGGGATAGTGTATCCACCTTAGCTGGGAAAGGTGGTCCTAGCCGGGAGACCTGATCAGTCTCTCGCTTGAATCTTTATGAGTGTGCGAAGCATTAGCCGACACTCAATCTAAATGTGAATGGGAACATACCGTTCTCGACTAATTGATTTCTATTAAAATAAAGTAAATTGTATTCAATTGCTATACTTTGAATTCCATTTATTGGTTTCATAAATGAACCCCATTGTGATGAATTCAATTACCTAATTGATTATATTGCCTAAAAGTATTAAAGCTATTTCATTCATATATTATTCATTGTACCTAGCCGGTATAACATGTTGATCTATTATGTATTCATTGAGATTTTTATCTCACCCCTTAGTGGTTTATTTTTTTCAGGTGCTATAGAAGTTGAGACAAAGTAAAACTCAAGTTTCGTCCTTCCGCTTGGGAATTATTCTGTCTGTTTCTATATTTTTGTCCATTTTGATTATATCATAATGAGTATGTATCTCTAAGAGATAAGTCTAGAGTTCCATGGTCATTGTGGTATTAAACAGTTTAGATTGTTAATTTCTGTAATTCCCTTTTTGGACTATAATATTTGATATATTCTTTCAGTCATGGTATTATGAAGCGTATTGTAATTAATGGCATACATTTCATGTATGAATGATATGGAATGGATATAGTAATATGTATCAGGTTCTGATATGTGAATAGTTATATGCATGATTGGTTATAGATTAGTAATGAGTTCTACGAATTTTTGATGGCCTTATGTCTATCCATGCCCTATGACAGTCACGGCTCGAAAGTCGGGTAGTGACATTTATCATGGTAAAAAGTGGCATTATAAGCTAAATTTTGCATATAGGGTTACATTAATTGATTCATTTTTCGATTATATTGTTCATGGGACTAATATATTTATAATAAATTAAAAGGATAATTATTTGTTTTATAGGAGAAAAAGCTTTACTAATTAAACTAATTAAACGTATGAATAATTTTAATTGATGAATATAAAATATTTATATTTAAGTAAATAAATAATATCAGACATTTTGATATTTCATTTAGTTAAAAGTGCATATTATTATACTTAGGGGCATTTTGTGTAGTCATTGGATGCAGCTAATAGCTGATTTGCACTCAAGGCTAAATCCATTTAATAAAAAAAATAAAATAGTAACTGTTAGAAACTCAAACAATTGCTGATTTGAAAAGCTTAATTTTGAAGCTTTTTCCCATCAATTGGTAGCTATTTTAAACTTAGATCATCTTACCCCTATAAAAATTTATTACTAATAAAATATTTTTTATATAACTATAATAATAATAAATAATTATTAAAATATTATAAACAATATTTATAAAAAATAACATATTCATGTTTAAATGAAAAAATATAAATATATAAAAAATAATTATTGAGGAAAAAAAATAATATCTTATTGTGTGTCATACATTTATATTTGTTAATATTAACTATATTAAGAGTATTTCAAATAGACTCTTTATATGTGTTAAACTCTTTATTATAAATAGTCATGTCAAAAATTAAAGTTTCAATGAACTCTTTATTTTTTAAAAATAAAAAAGATAATTGGTTTTACTCTCTACATCTAAAAAGTCAAATATCACTTTCTATTCTAACTTTAATTAATATAGTACAAGTTTCAATGCACTTTATTACTTATAGTTTTAGTACTATTTTTTTTATATTGTACAAACTTAAAAAAGGAAAAAAATTAGTAAAAAATTAAAAATATTAATGCTTATGGGATAAAGAAAAATGAATAGCAAAATATGAAGAGTCTAAAATTTTTAAATATCGCATGATTTCACTAAGTTTTTTTAAATTCCTAAAATTTTTATAAATTGTATGAATTAATATCACTAAAATATATATTACGACCCACTAAAACTATTAATATATCTTACAAATTTACTTGATTTTTATTTTTCGAATCTAGATATTTAAAAAATTTATAAATATTATGTGTATTTTAAATTTTCTACTTGCACGTTTTAAATTTTAAGTTTTATATTATGACCAATCTAAATTGTTAATATATTTATTAGTTTCACTTATTTTTAATTTTTAAATAATAATATATTTAATTCAAGTAATATAATAAATTTATAAAATTATTTTAAGGATCATTTTAAAAAAATGAAAAAATACAGTTTTTATAATTTTTATCTTTTGCTTTTTTTTTTCCATTACCTTGAATAAAATGAGAAAGATACTAAATATTTTTTAAATATTTTTAAAAAAATTATATTATATATAAAATAAATCAATACAAAAGTCATTTGATATATAAATATATATTTTTTTTAAAATCACTTATAAATGAATTATAATGTTCATTTTTTATATATTAAATTTGAATTTATTTTAAATTTATAATTTATTTACAAATTCTATCAATTGTAGTTGAATATAATTCAAATATAACTAAATTTATAAAATTAATAATATAAACTTCTAAATAAATATACAAATAATTGATTGTCTAGATTTTTTTAAAAAAAAAAAGAAGATTAATTAGATTGATTAAAGATGGTGAGATGTGGTACAACTCAAACTTTTTTTTTTTTTTTTTAATAATAGAGAAATCCAATAGATCGAAATAACATTGTAGGCTATATAATATGTGATAATTTTTTTCTTTAATATCTCTCACCAAATTGATTATAATTTTTTATAATTTGAGAAACTCCAACATGAGTTACAACTCAAACTTTGGTATAACATGTAAGAGACAACACAACATGCCATGAAAAAAATTAGTTCTAATTGGCATATAAATTGGCTTTAAAATAATTGATTGTCTAGATTTAAAAATAAATAAATAAATAAATAAAAGTAATTGGATTGATTAAAGATAGTGAGATTTGGTACAACTCTTTTTTTTTTTTTTCATAAAAAAATCACCAAAATAACATTATAAATTACACAAAATGAGATAACCCTTCCCTTTAACTTTTTTTTTTATTAAATTAATGATAATTTTTTGTGATTTAAAAGAGTCGACTTAAACTTTGAAATAACATGCAAGAGACAACACAACATGCGATGAATTTGAGATGTGATCTGTTACAAGCTTTCCCAGCTCAAACTCGTCATCATGTGCTTCTGTCACACAAACCATGCATAAGCATAACACATAAGTTTTATCACTTCTTCTGGACTATATATGATATTATCACCCTTTGTATCTGCCACCAATATTTCTTTTCAATTCATTTTTTTTAATATTATTTTAAATAAAGTGGGTGCCTCTATGGCCATGACCATGAGCTCTTTTATCATTTCCCCCTCTTGATATATTATTGTTTTTGGTATTATAAATTTAAAAATAAGCATAATTTAATTATTAATTAATGAGTAACATAACATGATATTACATAATAATATAATTATAAAATATTTTATAATACAATTATAAAACTATGTATTTAATTATTTTTACAAAATATATTGAGAAAAAAAATAAGTTTTTTAAAAAATATTTTATAATCATTTAAAACAATGTATTTAACTATTTTTATAAAATATAGTGAGAAAATAAAATATATATTTTTCTTTTATTTGTAATTATTAACCAGAATATAAAAAAATATTGTGAAATTTCTTAATATGATTAATTTACTCTTACTCTATGTGGGTAAATATAACTTATTTTTTATTTTTAAATTTTAATAATATATAGTATAAGTTGTAATTTTCTTATGTTATTTAATATCAATATTTTTCTACACATTAATATCTTTCTTTTAAAATAATATATATTATTAATTTACTCTTACTCTATGTAGGTAAATATAATTTATTTTTTATTTTTAAATTTTAATAATTTATAGTATAAGTTGTAATTTTTCTTATGTTATTTAATATCAATATTTTTCTACACATTAATATATTTCTTTTAAAATAATATATAATGAAAAATAATCTATTGAAAAAAATAATTCAATTACTGATTATTAATAATATTTTTAAATATATAAAAAAATTTTAATATATCAAATATAAAGAGAATTGATATAATTTTAGCAATTCAAAAGTTACTCATAATTACTTTTTTGGATGATAACACCACCTTTGTGCTTTTAATAGGTCCTATCATGCTGAGTGGAATGCCATTTCATTCAATTTATTTTTTTTTAATTAATATGTTATGCTATATCAGTGCCACGTGGATACAAACTGATGGTGTCATCTCCTTTATTGCAAATGGAATTAAAATATGAACTCCATTTTCTAAAATTAAAAAAAAAAAAAACACAAACCCAAATCTGAAAAAAGCCCAACCACAATGTTTTTTTTTTTTACTTTTCCCTACCCTTAATTATAAAATTATTTAGATAAATCATAAATATGATGTCTACATAATTTTTCATAAATGATATACTTTGAATAATTTAGTATGTTTTATTTATTAAGTATTTTTACATAAAATCTTATATTTCATGTTAGGTTGGTTATTATGAAAATAATATTGCATTAATTAATATTTATATTTTTATAGTAATTGTAAATTAAGTAAATAAAAGAGTTATATATTAAGGGTGTATTCTTGTAATCTATTTCACTTTTCTGCATTTTCTTATATTAACCAAGTGTAATAATATTACTTCTTTTAGAAATTTTAATTCTATAACACTATATTTAGAAACATGAAGGAAAGAAAATAAAAAAGGATATATAGAAAATAAGAAGGAAAAATAAAAGAAAAAATCCTTCATTTATTAAAATTAAATACTTAAGACAATTTTAAACTATGATAAAAAAAAAATCCAACAGACGTGTTCGGCACATTTAAAAATTTTAATTACTTAAAACAATTTTTAATTTAAATTAATAAAATAAAATAATACCATTTAAATTTAAAAATTTATACTTTCGAATATAAAAATTAGATAAATATAGTGCAATTTAACCATTGATAAAATAATATGTCAATGAGATAAATTTTATTGATAATTAATTAATGACAATTAATTTTATTATGAATTAATAAATAATTTTTCTAGATTATTATTTTCAAATCTGAAAATAACATTAAACATTTTATTAGACATTTTTTTTTTTGGGTGGTAAATGATTGATAGCGGGAGGGGCAAAATGGGAATGGGACAGACATGAAGTTTTGTCGTTTAGGGACAATTGCATTACATGGAAAGCAGAAGGAAAGGTTGCGTTTATGCGAAGGCAACAAATTCTCCCCAAGAAAGCTGGAAAAAGGCAGCAGAGTCTATGTTACTTTTTTTTTTCTTTTTCTTTTTTTTTTTTAAATGGTTTTGATTTAGTAGGGTAAAAAATATATTAATTAAAATTTAATTAATAATTAATAAATAATTATAAACAATTTGTGCAATAACTTGAATTTCTTTTAAATTTCAAAATTCTATTATATAAAAAGTTTTATTATTATATTATTATAAATCATTCAGATTCATTTTCAGCTTATCCGAACCAATAAAAAAATTGTATTAGAGGTTTTCATCAAGTGTTATGAGTTATATAATTTAATATAACATCTTGTTTCCCATATGCATTTAGTTATGCATTTGCATTTGAGTATGTATATAAATATATATATAATTTATCATTATGATCATGAAATAAAACCTTAAAAGTATTAGCATTCTGTATTTGTTAGTAATATGAATGTAAATTGCTCTACTCTTATTTAGAAAGCAAGAATCTATACACATAATGTTGCAACGGCTATGAGAAAGTCAAGCCTAAAACTAAGGAATAGAAAAGGTAACATAATACAACTATAAAGGTAATAGAATAACCAAAGATATGTACATATATATACAACTAATACTCCCCCTTAAGCTAGAGCATGTAAATTTGAAATGCCCAGCTTGTTGTGTAGTTTAAAAAATTGATATTTATTTAATGATTTTGTGAAGATATCTGCAACTTGGTTATGAGTGGAAATGGGAAGAAGTTGAAGCAGACCTTGTTGAAGTTTTTCACGAACTATGTGACAATCAATTTCAATGTGTTTTGTGCGTTTGTAGAAGACGGGATTGGCAGCGATGTGGCAAGCAGCTTGATTATCACAATAAAGAATTGTGCTAGTATTGAAAGTAATGCCAAGATCGTGAAGTAATGTGCAAAGCCAAACAATTTCATGAGTTGTCATGGCCATGGAATGGTATTCAACTTCTATGGAGGAGTGAGAAACATTAGATTGCTTTTTACTTCTCCATGAAATTGGGCTTGAGCTAAGGAAAATACAAAATCCCGTGGTAGAACGTCGCGTAATTAGGCAACCAGCCCAATCGGAATCACTATAAGCTGTAAGTTGTAATGAACTCTGAGAGGATAATAAAATTCCTTGACTAGGAGTTTTCTTTAAATAATGCAACAGGCGATGGGTAGCATCAAGATGAGGTTTGCGAGGTTGATTCATGAATTGACTCAAAATATTGACGGTGAAAGCAATATCTGGCCTTGTTATAGTGAGATATATGAGCCGACTAATGAGACGCTGATAGATGGAGGGATCTGTCAATAAGTCACCATCAATGTCATTAAGTTTAAGATGTTGTTCCATAGGGGTATTGTAATACCCTAACCTTATGAGCAATCAAATGTATGATTATAAATGTGAATTTAATGCTATTGCATGATTATTGATGTGAATTTGATGCTTATAATGATATGTTAAATTGTTGAATTAATGATTCAATTCAACAAGTATGTGTATGTGAGAATGAGTAAATGAGAATGATGATGCATATTGATGAAATATGCCATTGTGATTAAAAATAAAAGTTTAGTGCCATACCTGTGAAAATGAAAAGTTCTGTGTCAAAAATATAATTAAAAGAAGTTAATTAATTATATTTGTGGCATGATTCTTTGAACTTGGTCAAAGGATGACTTGATCCATTGTAAATTGATTTAAGTTGGAGGACTTAAGTTGATATTTGCCATAT
>CATKHJ011304573.1:0-10298 GCA_949750685.1 Vernicia montana
TGAAAATTAATAGATTATTAATATCACATATAGTGCTTTAAATATATTTTTTTGAAATAAGTGCTTTAATATTTTAAAAAATATTAAATCATCAAATTAAATTAAAATTTTAAAAAATAATTTTAAATTTCTGTAATTTAAAATTTGAGATTAAATTACTTCCAATTTTGTCATATAAATTTATCAATTCGTATTTAATAGAAATTTTTTGAAATTATAATTACCAAAATTAGAAACTCATAAAAAAAAAGAATCGTATTTTTTTTAAAAAAAAAAATGAATAGTATTTATTTTTATTATTATTCATATAATTATTCTCCAGCAAAAAAAAAAAAAACATTATTTTTATAATTGGTAATTTAGTGGTCCCCTCTCAATTTTTTTTCTCCTTAAATACAGTTGGCCCCCTCTCTTTTTTCTCCTTAATTATAGTTGGTCCCACTTGGTTCACAATGCTATATGGACCTAAGTCCATAATATAATTTACCTTAAAAAGTAGCCGTTCATAACAGTTGAAGTGACTTTAAATTATCTGAGCTGTGGGTCCCAATAAATGGGAAGCTCTGCCGCCTCTCTTAATCTCAACACCACTCAAAATGGGCAAACCAAGGAATTGAAAATACTCCATTACTGCAAATCAGGTGCTCACTTTGATGCACTTCAGCTTCTCAACTCCGTAACAAGCCATTCCTCTATGCTTCTCTCTTGCAAACTTGTACCAAAGTTGTCTCTTTTAACCATGGCCTCCAAATTCATGCCCACTTAATTAAATTTGAACTTGACACCAATAGATTTGTCGGCAATAGCTTACTTGCACTTTATTTAAGTTGGATTCTAATTTTTTGTTTGAGACAAGAAGAGTTTTTGATGGACTTTATAACAAAGTCCATCAAAAACAACAGTTCCATTAAAGAAAATTCAAATTCAAAATCACTATATAAAACAGAAATAAAAAATTAAAAAAAGGGTAAAGCAGAGCCATCAAAAAGTTTATTTTGATGACAAATTATTTAGAAGAATTAAATCTGAATCAAATTCCATTTTCCCAATACTAATAAGATTCCACTTTTGGGTTTAGAAACTTACCCGATCTAATAATACCCAGAAAAATCAAAACAAATAGAAAGGAGAGAGGATTTTTTAACTCATTACAATATGGTAATCGCCCAATCGGAGTTCGAGATCTGCAGACAAAATCACAAGCGAATTGTGAAGGAAGAGCCAAAGATAATAAAGAAATGGTATTGAAAATGGCCATAGTTGCTTTTGCTTTGCTTCGGTGATAAAATCGAGACAAAAAATGGATAAAAACCAGAGCCACTGAGTAAATATTAGGGGATTACACTTGATCTTAGCCAAAAGGCCAAGAAAAGTATAAATATTAGGGTCCAAAATGCACATTCTCCTTCTTCTTTGTTTTTTTTTTTTCTCCCCTCAAAGTACATATTGAAAGTAATATAAATCTAAAATTGGTATCAATGTCAATTTTTCAACAATGAGATTATGATGATAAAATTATATATATATATATATATATATATATATATATATATATTACATGAAGAGAGATGGCTCGAATTTGAGATTACATATATTTATTATTAGATTCAACGTATAGGTGCCATATATGTAATATTGTTTTTTAGCAAATAGTATGTGTTTGGTATATTTTTTCAATTTATTCACAAAAAAAAAAAAAAAAAAAAACCCTCAGAAAATGGTATATGTTAGGTATTTGTTTCATATATATATGGTATATGTTAAGTATATATTTGGTATCTGCAATTACTTTAATATATACATATTGCAAATTTGAAAAAATTAAAAAGATAAACTAACAGTAAATGGTATATGTATACCAAAATTTTGTATATATTAAATATATATTTAGTATCTGCAACTACTTTATATATATTGTAATAATCTGAATTTTTATTTATTTTAGAAATTTTATTTTCGTTCGGAAATATAATTATTTAATTCGACTTGTTATATTTGTATTTAATAGAAATTTGAATTATTAGTATTATTTTAAAAATGCATTATTTAATTATATTTATCATTATATTTATATATTTTAAGTAACGAAAAATCTTATACAATTGATATTTTATGAAATAAAAATATTTTATGAGATTAACAAATTATGTTTGATTTGTTATAGTTAATTATCAAAAGATTAGTTTCAAAAATTTAAGATAATGAGAATATTATATGAGATTTGTTATGGGAAAATTTTGGATTTTTATAATGTGAAAATATTTTTTGGTGTTATTTGAGGTAAATTATTATAATTATTATTATTATTGAAAAGTTAATAAGTTACACACACACCGGATTCACCACCTCCAGCCACCACCGCTCGACACCGCCACCACCATCGAGCAGCCCGAGCTCCGGCGACCACTAGGGAAGCAGCGGTGATGGAAGACGGCGGTCAACAGCGGCACACGCTCTGTTCAACGTCCTTCCGGCAACCGAAGCTTCCGACAGCGATTCTAGTCGATTTCGATGTAGGATGCTGGCGATTTTGGTGTCAATTGACTCCTTGTGTCAAGAGCTTCATTTGTATACCTAGTGTACCGGATGGGAATGACAGGAGAAGGAGATCGAAAAATGGGAGACTGAAACTTTGAAGCTTGATTCCCAGCGATCGGCGGCGAGTAAGGGAAAGTGATTTGCATTTTTGGGCTCCTGACATCAAGACGAGAAAGTTGGTATGAACAGCGCTTCCATCCGCCACCGTTGGCTACGGCGTGTTGCCGGCCGGTCACTGGCGAGTGGGTTCCACGCGCCGCCGGTAATCCCAAATTTCCAATGAGCTGTATTTTTCATGTGTATCATGATTTCAGAATTAGTTGGTGGAAATTCGACTCCGGTAAGTTTAGAACGTTATTTTAATGATTTATTATGGTGTTTTAAATTGCCCGAAAAATGATTATTTTGCATGTATTCAAATGTATTTAGGCTTAGATCAATAATTTGAATGGATTATGAGATTCTATGAATTTATTGGAAGCTAAATTGAATGACTTATGAATTAATAGGAATTTTATAAATTAATTAATTAATTAAATGATGTTAGGATTAAATTGGTTGAAGTATAATTGAATATTATTATTGTATTTGAGATTAATATAAATAATGTTATATGAGTTTTATATTATTTTGAAAAAGATTATTGAATCAAATTGATTTTGATCGATACATTGAAATTATGTTGATGCTTGCTGAGCTTAGAGACCCAAGATGGGGTTGTTGAATTGTTGATGGTTATTGTGAGCCTTGATGACTATTTAGAAGTGTTTATTTCTATTGTTTCATCTGGGTTATATTCTAGTTTTAAGGGAGACTCTGTCAGAATTTCGTTAGAATCTTTAGAGTTGTTAGGTACGTCTTAGTTGGTTAGTCAGTGTTCTGATAATTTTCCTATTATACAGTATCGGTGTTTCAAGCGTCTCTCCAGTTGCGAAATGTCGCACTCTGAGGATAAGTAGTTTGGCATTTGTCAAGTTTGTGAGTTATATAGCTTAATATAACACTCCACTCCTTTTATTTAATTAATATTTCACTTGCATACATGCATTGACTGTTTGGATAATATATATATATATATATATATATATATATATATGCATTATATATATATATATGCATTATATAAAGAGTTGCACATCTAAGCATGTGTATGTGAATGTTTTGTTGTGTTTATGATGCATGTTAATTGTGGTTTTTTCGGATGGGATTAGGAGGACATAGGACCACACATGATTATAATTAAGATTATGATTATGATCGTGATTGTGATATGATGATTATGATTTGATGAGCTATGACTAGTGTATGACGGCTTGGGAGCTTGCTCATCGCTCGCTGCTGTCAGTTGGGTCGGCGCTGCGTAGCTTAAGCCGTGGACGGCTGGGACCCTATGATGGATATTAAGAGACAGTTTTGGATTAAGAGAGTCAGGATAGGGGGATTGACTCCCCATATTGAGGTTTAGTGTGGTTCCTATTGACTAATTCTTATCCTTGGTTGGTTATGTGATTGGTTGTCTGAATGACATCATGCATTGGCATTTCTGACATTCGAATAGCATGTTATATTGATAACTATATAATTCATTGAGTCGAACGCTCATTCCTGTTCAACTTTTTTCCCCAGGTTGCAGGATGAGCTTAAGAAGTAAATTTTATTTGAGTATTCCTGCCTTCTATCCTTCGGCAGTGAAATGTGTTTTAAAACTCAGTTATGTAATTAATTTTAAATTATGTTGTATTATAAATTTTAGAACTCCGCATTGTTATTATGTCAATTGTAATTTTATTCAGAAGTATGATTTTTATTGTATGATGAGTCTAAGGAAAAACAGAGATTCCTCATTATAAATGTTATGGATATTGTGATGTTCTATTAAGCATGAATCTTGTGATGGTCCGATGAGATTAAGATAATTACCCTGAGAGACATTGATTTGAATAATGTTTGTCAGGTTCTGCTTAATAGGTGGGCCATCAGCCTTGGTTTGTGGCAGTTACAATTGTCACTTTGTTATTTTGTCATTTAGCAGATAATCAGGCTTACTACATATATAGATTGAGATTCGGAAGTCTTATACTTTGCCGTTCCTTAGTGTCGGTCACGTGCCTTGAGATTCGGGGCGTGACATATACAAATTGCAAATTTAAAAAAATTAAAAAGATAAACTAACAGAAAATAGTATTACTAAAATTTGGTATGTTAAATATATGTTTGGTATTTTCAACTTTAATATATACAAATTAAAAATTTTAAAAAATAAAAAATAAAAAATATCAATAAATAGTATATGTATACGAAAATTTAATATACGTTACGTATATATTTGGTATCAACTACTACTTTATATATATATATATATATATATATATTGCAAATTTAAAAAAAAATTAAAAAGATAAACTAACAGTAAATGATATATGTATACCAAAATTTAGTATACTTTAAATATACGTTTGGTATCTGCAATTATATATATATATATATATATATATATTACAAATTTGAAAAAATTAAAACATAAAATAACAGTAAAATGGTGTACATATATGAAAATATAGTATATTTTAAGTATATATCTTTTTTATTCTTTTATGTCTTTTTCAAGATATTTAAAATAATAAAAAAATATATATTATGCTATAATTTTTTTTTTTTTTTTTTACTTTTACAATTTATGTTTCAAATAAAAATACTTTATGAGACTGTCAAGATGGATCACAACCACAGCTGATCAATGGCCATAATCAACCAAGGAGTCACGTCGATAAATACTGTGGTGCCAAAACTAATACTGTAAAAAATCTCTTACACAATACACTTCTTTATGGTTTTAAAAAACAGTATTTACAAATCTGAATATACCATAGCCAACTCTCGAATGATGATCTATCTTTCGCCAAAAACATTTTCATATTTCACACTCAGACACCTCTCTCTCAAACTCTGCAAGTCTTTGCTCTTTCTCTCTCTAAAAAGCTTTATGTAGAAGAATCAAGAATAGAAGATCCACAGTCTGCCTTAATTTTCTTAGAGATTCTTTCGTCCTCCTTTACTTTGCTTTTCCTCTAAATAGAAGCTCGATTTATTGCGATGGGTGCTTCAGAAAGTTAAAATCAACCCTCTCAAATTCAATCATTTCATTTTATGGCTTACTATTTCGGGTCCGGGTTGTGTCCATGGGCTTACTGGATTGTCTAACGCCATTGTTACACACTTATCTAAATTAATCATCCTAACTCGCCCTTGCAATTCATATCCTATTCTAATTAGAAGACTATCTCCATATATAATGCGGAAAGAGGGTAATTCGATTCCAAAAAAAAATTTACAACTTGGGAATTCTTCTATAAATAGTGTCATTCTCTCAATTAAACGGGTAATATAATTCTAAATACCTCTCAAGAGTTAAAACCTTATTAATCAACATCTTTTCTAACTTAAGCATTGGAGCGGCTTCCTAGGTACATCGCCTGAACCTTTTAACTTGTTGTCTTACAAGTGCAGAAGATCTCCTATACGTGTGCTAGGGATCAAAATTCTTTCTAAGCACATGAATTGGTGTGGTGAGCGTGAAATACCACCTTATTCAATCTAGTTTTCTTAATCACATCCATGGATCTAGATTTAGGTAACAATGGCTTAGGCCTTAACTTATTCCCTGATCTTCCTAACAATGAAGAGCATCCCCAGGCCGACCATCAAGGCGATCATGCCTTACCCAACCTTTACGCCCTTGTAAACCTTAACGCCCCTGTAAACCTAAATGACCCGATCGCCGTGCTAGCCACCATGCAAAGTCTTTTTGCCGCTTTTACAGACTTCACCGCTCAATTAAAGAGTTAAAACAAACCATGACTCAATAGTCCCAGACAGCGACCCTAGTAGCAAATCAACAAGATCCTTTAAATGAAATTACTCAGATAAATCAAGAAAACGAACCCTAGTCAGACGGAGAGCAAGAAGAGAAGGACCTGAAAAAATTAGAGAAGAAGGTTTGGGAGGTCATGTCAAAGATAGGGGTGAGGGTAAATGAAATGGACTTCGCCTTGCGAATAGATTCGCCCCTCTGTGATAGTATTGTTATGACTGAGTACCCCCCAAAGTTCAGAATCCCCTCACATATAGAATCCTATCAGGGAACTACCTGCCCTAAAAGTCATATCCATAAATTCCAAACCATGATTAATGCTCAAACTCACTTAGATCATGTCTTGTGTAAACTTTTCCCTACTACACTAAAAGGCCTAGCTCAAGACTGGTATCAGACCTTACCCCCAAAGTCCATCACATCCTTTGCCCAACTCTTCACTATTTTTTAAGCTTGATTCATTGCCTCAATTACCCCTAAATGGATATTAACCGTCCTACTAACCATCGTCCAGAGAGAAGGGGAGAGTTTGAGAAAATATATGGAATGCTTTAATAGGGAGGCGTAGGGGTGAGTATTCGGTCAGTTCAGTTCAAAATCAAACCAAACCAAAATAACCGAAATGATATTTTCTTTAAACCTAACCAAACCAAACTTATGAAGAAAATTGAACTGAACCGAACAATAAAAAATTGGTTCGGTTTAATTCAGTTTTTCGATTTGGGCTACTGATACTTGGGCTTTTTTTTTTTTTTCATAAATTTGATATTAAATTCAATTAAATTTTGATTTTACAGCTTTTAATAATGAAATATAAAAAAAATAACATTATATATTTATCATAAATCATCACTTTAGAGATGAAAATAAAATTTTATTTTTTATTTATTCACATTATAATAAAAACATAAATTGTTACTAATTAATTTATCCATTTTGGCAAATCCTCCCTCGTTCTGCAATGAATTTGATAAAAATAATAATCATTACATCTCAAAACAATAATTCATCCATCCATCTATCCATCTATCTATAGTTATATAAAAGCATTCATCCATCCATCCATCCATCTATCTATAGTTATATAAAAGCATTCATCCATCCATCCATCTAAAATTCTTATGACAATAATATAATATTTTATTCATACAAATTTGGAAGAAAACATAATTAATTCAACATATTTATCAAACTAAAATATCAAAAGAAAAGACCAAAATAAGGTAAGACCTGCAAAAAATAACAAACAAATTATTTTATTTTTGTCTTTATGAGCCAACAATTATTTTCCAGTCCTAAGACTTGAAATTATGTAATTAAATGTAATTTTTAATAAACACATAACAAAACTACAAACCTGCATTATCAACTCTCAAGTGTCAATTGTATTTTCATTGACATCACTTATATCAATATTAGACAAAGCTACAAAATTAAGAAAAACATAAGCAAATTAACCATTTTGAAGCAAATTGAATGACGTAGAAATATAAATCAAACAAAAAAGAAATTATTAGCATACCTTCTTCAAACTTTTCAAGATCATGTAAATCTTCTTCAATTGACTTGGGGAGTTTTGATGATCGCAACTAATTTTGAGCACATATAAGAGCTTCTATAATTTTAGGAGTCAAAGAACTCCTAAAAGCATCAAGAACTCTTCCTCCAGTGCTAAAAGCAAATTCTGATGCTACCGTAGAGATAAACATTGCTAGTACATCCCGAGTAAGATGAGAGAGGATAGGAAACCTACTATGGTTAAGTTTCCACCACTTCAATATATCAAAGTCATCTTTCTCCACCACAATCATTCTTTCTTTTAGGTAGACATCCAAGTCACATTTGCTTTCTGTTTCTCTACTCTCTATTTTATGTCTCTTGAATTTATCCCCCAATAAAAATCTTGATTTTTTTCTTAAGCTTTCGGGTTAAGAAGCTTCACTTGAAGGTTGATTTTGTTCTTATATTTGCACATTTTGAGGTTGAAATATCATTTTATAAGTGTCAAACAACTCATCTATAACCTCCTTTATGTTTTTCGCCATCTTCAAACCCTCTTCTTTTCCATATTCTTCACAAAGTGCAAATTCAATGAATTCTAGCTTATATCGTGGGTCAACAACAATAGCCACATAAATAAGCTTTGTTCATTTTTATCGGATCACCCCAATATTTATCATATTTTTCTTTCATTTTTTCACCCATTACTTTCATATCAAAGTCATCACTCCCTATCCATTCTTTTAATAAGCAATTAACTGAACTAATCTCATGATAGAATTCATTAGATGTGACATATAATGAACTCGAAATTCTCAAAGTAAGCTCATAAAAATTTGCTAATATGTCAACCATCCTCCTAACATTTTTCCCAATCTAAAAATGTAGGCACCCCATCACTAAGCTCAACTCTAAAGTATGGATCACGAGTCTTAAATGAATCAAATGCTCTTTCAAATTTTTGGGCAATATTTAACTTCAAATAGGTAGAGTTCCATCTAGTAGTCACATCTACGCATAACATACTTTTACTTTCTATATTTTCTAACTCACAACACTCTTTAAATTTTGCCAATCTAGCGGGAGATTGCCTCACAAATCTAATTGCATCCCGAACTCTTTTTATAGATGGCTTCATTTCCTTTAATCCATCAACCACAAGCAAGTTAATTGTATAAGTAATACATCTCATGTGAAGATATTTTCCTTTTACCAAATCACAACCCCGAGAAGTCAACCTCACTTTCAATAATTGAATGGAACTTGTATTGTCAATTGTAACGGTAAACACATTTGCAATTTCCCATTCTTTTAAACATGCATCAATTTCCCTACCTAGTACCTCCCCCCTATGACTCTCAATAGGGCAAAAGTTGATAATTTTTTTATGCAAGTTTCAATTTTTATCAATGTAGTGAGCAGTAATGCACATATAATTAATCTTTTGCAATGAAGTCCATGTATTTGTGGTAAGACAAATCCTTTGACTAGACTTTTTAAAATAATTCACCAATTTTAACCTCTTGTCAAAGTATAATTGGTAACAATATGGTGAAACAGTAAAATGAGATGGAATTTTAAACCTAGGTTGTGTAACAGCCGTAAAAGCTTTAAACCCTTCACCCTCTACAAATTTGAATGGAAGCTCTTCAACAATTATCATAAAAGCTAATTTTAATCTAATAATTTCTTGATCAAACTTCCAAGTACTAAGGCTACCCATGTGCTCACCCTCTCCTTCTATGATTGGTTGCAAAGACAATTGTGATTGTCTTGCTCCTAAACTATATGGATGCTTTTTACAGGTACTCATGTGATTTTTAAGTGCAGATGTGCCATTCTTTTTAGGATCACAATTATACACCTTTTCACAATAATTACACTTGCTTTTTTTTTTTTTTTTTTTTTTTTGTGTCTTATTTAGTGAATGTGATGAAATGATCCCACACTTCTGACATTGGCTTTATACTCTTTCTCTTCTTCAATTTAGAAATTGCCTCGGTCTTGGTTTGACTTCCAGCATGAGGAGGTATTGACGACATTCCTTGAGTATTAGTATTTTCTGCTTGTGACATTTTATCCTATAAAAAATAAAAATAAACTTTTAGGTAACACTCTAACTTGAAAATATGAATTCTACATAACAATCACAATAAACGAAGTAAATTTCAACAAAGATAATATCAAAGCACTATTTAACAACTAACAAGGAATCGGTGGAATGGAATTGAATATGAGTATCAAACCCACAAAAGAAGGTTCTATAATTACAATAATTAATTTATATGACTTTAAACAAAATGTGACATATATTTCATGATATATATATATATATATATATATATATATATATATATATATATATATATATATATATATATATATATAT
>CATKHJ011307267.1:0-13784 GCA_949750685.1 Vernicia montana
CCCTTCATCATGCAACCACAGAACTCTCCTGGCTAAACATTCTTCTTAGTGAGCTTGGTCTTGGTTCAGAACAACCAATGACTCTTTTTTGTGATAATACAGCAGCCATTAAAATTGCAAACAACCCAGTGCAACATGATCTGACTAAATATGTTGAGCTAGACAGAAACTACATCAAAGATAATCTAGACTCTAGGAAGATAAAGGTTCCTTACATTAAAAGGGCAGACCAGCTAGCTAATGTAATGACTCATGCTGTTCCTCTTGGTCCTTTCTACACAATACTATCCAAGTTGGGCATGTGTGATATCTATGCACTAACTTGAGGGGGAGAGTCAACTTACAGCGGTAGATATTCTTATTTAAAGTCATATTTGTATAGCTGTATAACTGACTTTTATTCCTTGATTGTAGGCATGATTGTATGACTTTCTTATTCCCTAATTGTAGGCTTAATTGTAGAAATATAGATCTAGCTTTTGTATATAAATATGTATGAGAACTATGAATAAAACATAACAATTCAGCCAAATCTGCAATTCTTTCAAGTGTTTGAATCCAGGTTCTATTCATATTGAGCCATAAAAAACATAAAAAATCAATTAATTTATACCTAGACTTGGTAGGCTGATTCATGATTAAAGCAATGAGCCAATTGGTTTTAACCTCCCATGGATTTTGGTGGCCAATCGAACTGGTGATCATATTCGTCCCGAGGCTAAAAAGTCCCTTTGATTTGGGTTAAATACGCTATTCAATTGCAATTTCCATTTCACTATTACAGAGTAATTTACATAGCAACTTGTAACTTAAATTTCTGCCAACTTTGCATGGTTTATACTTTATAGCACTTGTTGTGGCATTGATATTGTCCTCCTTTTGGTGAGTAAATGAACTAATTGAAAAAAAAAAATAAGCAGAAGTGTGCAAAGCCCCAGTACAATGGAATCTAGAAAAGCTTCGCAAAGTTTTGAAATGAAGTATATAACTTTGCCACAATTTACCACCAATGAGAAAAATATGATGCAAGGATTTCATAAATCATTCCTCGGTTTAGTCATTAGGAGACTCCTCAAATGGAAAAATCAGAACATGCCCACTGACTAAGACCAAATGAAAGAAAAAGAACTCACCTGTTCAAATTTCCGTCCTTGGATAATATCTGCAAGGGCAAGACAGGAAGCTTCGCGTGATCGCCAAAGTCTAGATCCACATTGCACAGTTAAATCATCAATAATAAAGTCCAAGTATTGATCAATAGTTTTCTTAGGGTCTGCCACTAACGACTTCCATATGTGTGCCATAGCATCCTATAAAGTTATTCAAAGAAAGTGCAATAAGAAACAGACAATACAAAATCTGCTATGTAACTGGTAAATGCTGCACTTCTTCTTAGTTTCTGATAGCATTTAAAATACAATTATTTGTACTTGTAGAAGCAAGCATATTGAGAAAAAGGATGAGATATACAGCATAGAACTGACTGATTTACATGAACCTCTTAAATATAAAACTTCGGTTTCTCTTGTTCCAGAGAATTAATGATGCTTACCTGTACATTTTTATCTGGATCATACTGGTACCTAACTAATCGCGGAATCAACAACTGTAAGTGCGGTTGGAGGGCATCTCCAGCTTGCTTGGCTATCTTTGAAAACCCAAAAGCAGCACCTCTCTTGGAATTCAGAGATGCTTGGTGATTAGCCAGATCCATAAACTTATAAATTAAGTCTGGTTGACCCATCTCATTAGCTAGATTGCAAAGCTCCTTATAAGTGCCAAGTTTCCCTCCACTAAGACTTTCACCAATGGCCCCTTCTTGAAACACTTCAGAGTCTTCAACCAGCTGTATATGAAAAGCATCAGAAATTCACTCTCAATCTCTCAAATTAACATGCATAAAGCACCAACAGAGAAGATTTAAAGTCATGCTTTTACCTTGATAGCTCTTTTCCTTTTCCCTGAACCAGTCAAAGTGGTAACAAGCGCATCTACTAAGTTTTTCTTCATTGATGCATCACCAAGTTCATAGACGATACTCATGCCTTGGGAAGCCAGCTCTTGTGTAAGTTCATTCTGTTCACCTAGTAGATGTGAAAATGCCTCCTGCATTCATTTGAAAACTTCTTAAAATGATATACCCAGATGCATAGCATTGTAACAAAATGGAATACATAAGAACAAGAGGAATACAATATTCAGGTAATAACAATAAAATTATACAGAAACATTTGTGCATCCAAAAAATGCCTAATCACTAGATATTGCCAGTGGAAAACATTCCACCTGATACAACAAAAATATTTAAAAGTTATGAAAAAAAAAATACTGTAATATCCAAAAAGACAAAAAAAAAAAAAAAAAAAAAAAAAAAATCAGTATATATAGTTTTGTGATACATAAATATAAATATACATTACTATAATATTATCTGTCTGATTTGAAATTTTTAGTTTTAAAATTAAAAAGCTTAATTCTCTATAACATATTACAAAAGATACAAATAAGTTCTTTGAACCGGTCAATTTGCACATCCCCACATACGGTAACAACTTATCCCACTTTCAAATTCATATCTTCAGGTAAACACCAAAATAAACAGTTCTTCTTAAAGTCTTTTTTCCCAAAAGAGACTGTAATCAAAAGGTCTGCCTTATTTGCTCCACATTTCTTTTCATGCCATCTCTCTACCTTAGTGAAGACTATTTCCTTATTCTCTATTATAATCTAGTTTAGCCTATCACCCATTATTGTGATATAGAGCACCCTAATTGAAGCATGTCCTTTCCATGAGTTGTCATTTTTAATTTCTGCCATAGTGATTTTATTCTACTTGCCAAAATAGGTATTTATTTTATTGTTATTATTATTTTGTTTTTCTTCCTTTCCTTCATTGCTTTCAACAACCATGCTTTCCTGCATCACTTATAACCTCTATTGTTGTCTTTTCCACCATCTTGTATTTATTATGCTACTCTTTTCATTTTATCCTATTGTTATCATAATTATATTCATTTTTAGTATAGTATCATATGCCTTAATGGCTAGGAGTTAGCAAGAATGGGCTTTGATTCTTTCCTATTATGTATAGGTTCCTATTTTGTATATTTCCTATGTAGTTTTCCTTAATTTAGAAATATATATACAGCTGTATGGTTCTATATATTTCCTATATAGATTCCTTATATCTTGTATATATATCATTGAAATATATAAAAGCATTCATTCCACATATTTACAACTTAGTATCAGAGCTTTGGGATATAATTTTTTTCCTCTATGAAAATTCCAACCACCTCCTCTTCCTTAAAAATCCTAGCAACAGCTGCTCTTCCTTCCTAAAACCCTAGCTGCTCCTCTCTTCTTCTCAAAAAAAAAAAGAAAACCTAGCCGCAGCTATCCCTCCTTACTAAAACCCTAGCTGCACCACAGTATGTCTACCAAAATTGATGGCGAATCTTCTAACAACAAGAAAACATCCACTATGACCATTCAAGATGCTCCTTCATCCATCCATATTAAATTGGATGGCTCTATCGAGTTTGGTCTAAGATTTTGGAGATGCATATTGCTGGAAGAAAAAGAATGGGCTATATCAATGGGAGAAAGGTTGCACCTGCAGAAGATGATTCAGGCTATGATGAATGAGAGGCCGAAAATGCACTTGTCAAATCTTGACTTATTAATTCAATGAGTGATAATTTGATGTCACATTTTGTGCAATGTGGCACGGCAAATGAAGTATGAGATGCTATAAATAGAAGTTACTTTGATGTATCTAATTCTTCTCAAGTTTATGAACTGATGAAGAAGTCTTTCCAATTACGTCAAGGTAGCCGTTCTCTAACAGAATATTACAATGAGTTGAACTCAATTTTTAAGGAGCTTGATTACCAAAGGTCAAACGATATGATGTGCTACTGATATTGAAAAATATAGAAATCATATCGCAAAAGACAGGGTTTATATCTTTCTTGCTGGTCTTGATCATAACTTAGATCAAGTTAGTAGCTGTGTTCTAGCTACTTCTCTATTACCAAAATTAGAAGAAGCGTATTCCTTGGTTTGTCGAGAAGTACAATGACAAGTTACCATGGGAGCAGGAATCCACTCAGAGACTTCAGCTCTAGTTGTCCAAAAGAGCAGTCCTATTTCTTCTTTTGGAGATTCTACAGCTTCTCAATCTCGGTTTTGCACCTACTGCCATAACAATACACACACAGTTAATGTTTGCTGGAAGAAGCATGGCTATCCGGAATGGTATAAACTCAAGCAAGCTAAGAGAAAGAGTAAGAAATCTACTCAGAAAGTTACTGTCATAGATACCACTCCATCTCCATCTTCTGCTTCTCATGTATTTTCTCAAGAAGATAATTTTGGTTTATCCATTAGTTCTACTTGTCCTGATACTTGGGTTATTGATTCAGGGGCTACTGATCATATGACTAGTAGCTCTTCTCTCATTGATACTCTAACATCTTCACCAATTAAGTCTGTACAGGTTGCTAATGGGAATTCTATGCCAATCACAGGGGCTATAAATGTCTCTTTTTCCATCATTTTCTCTGTCCTCTGTTTGACTTGCACCTACACTTTCAAATAACCTCCTCTCCATTAGCATGATAACAAAGAATCTTAATTATTTTATTATTTTTTACTCTACTCATTATGTTTTCCAGGACAATCTTACGAAGATGACGATTGGCATTGGTAGGGAGAGTGACAGTCTGTATTATTTGGAGGATTATCGAAACATAGTGACACCTACTCGTGGCTTCCAAACAAAGAGAGAAACAACTAAAAGAGAGAAAATTATCCTTTGGCATTATCGGTTAGGACATCCATCTTTTTCTTATTTAGAACGTTTGTTTCCTAAATTATTTTCTAATATTTTTGTTTCTAGTTTAAGATGTGAACAATGCATTTATGCTAAAAACCATCGTGTTCCTTTCAAAGTTAGTTTAAATAAAAGTGTTATTCCTTTTTCATGTGTTTATATTGATGTGTGGGGTCCTTTATCTAACCCTTATGCTTCAGGACATAAATATTTTGTATCTTTTATTGATGATTGTACTAAAGTCAGTTGGGTATATCTGATGAACTCTAAGAGTAATGTTTTACATATTATTCCTCAGTTTTACAACATGATTCTCACTCAATTTAACAATAAAATTAAAGTTTTTCATTCCGACAATGGTCGTGAGTTTGTGAATCAATCTATTGCTGATTTTATGACACAACATGGCATTTTTCACCAACCAACTTGTGTTTACACACCCTAACAAAATGGCATAACAAAACGTAAAAATCGTCACCTCCTTGAAGTGGCTCGAGCCTTATGTTTTACTATGCGTGTTCCAAAACGTTTTTGGGCTAAAGCTGTCATGACTGTTGTTTTTCTTATCAATCGAATACTTGCTAGGATTCTTGATTTTCAAACCCCTTTAAGGATGTTATCTAGATTTCGTTCCATTCCCTCTGCTCTAAATATTTGCCCTAAGGTTTTTGGTTGTGCGCGCTATGTTCATGTTCATTCTCTTCATAGAGATAAACTTGATCCTCGTGCTATCAAATGTGTTTTTCTTGGCTATTCTAATTCACAAAAAGGGTACAAATGTTTTCATCCTCCTACAGGAACTCACTATGTGTCGATGGATGTTTAGTTCTGTGAGAATGAGTCCTATTTTTTTGGAGATATATCTATGGTTCCTCTTCAGAGGGACTAGTAGTAAGGAAGAGGAACAACTATGGTTGGGAGAGAAAAAAAATATGAGTCTCAGGTACAGAAAATATTAAGGAAACTAAGGAAGCCTTAGCTTTAGATAACGAACCTAATGGTGAGAAACCTGAGAGACCAGTAAATGACGAACCTAATGGTGAGAGACTTGAAAGACCAGCTCATTTTTTTGAGAAAGGATATTCTAAGAGAAAGGAAAATATCACTATTATGCAGGAAAATATCACTATTATGCCTCCTAATTCTAGTACCTCTCTTGATGATACTACTATGCCATCGGATGAATCTTCCAAGACTAACACTGAGGTATGTATCTATTCTCCGGAATCTCTTTGAAATTTCTAATCCCAATTATATTTTTGATCAGAATAGGAGATATCCTCTTCGTGAAAGAAGAGCACCTGATCGATTCAGTTTTTCAAAAGCCTCCAACGTTGTTTATCCGATCTCCGACTTCATATCACATCACCGTTTGTCTAAGGCTAACTTAACATTTGCTCTTCAATTGTCTTCTGTTTCTATTCCTAGTCATTTTCAGGAAGCCCTTTAAGATCCTAAGTGAAAGGATGCAATGGTAGATGAAAAGATGGCTCTCCAAAAGAATTCTACTTGGGAAATGGTCGAGTTACCAAAGGGAAAAAAGACCGTGGGGTGCAAATGGATATTCACCATCAAATACAAGTCAGATGGGATGGTTGAAAGATACAAGGCTAGGCTAGTTGCAAAAGGCTATACTTAAACTTATGGTATTGACTATCAGGAGACTTTTGCACCAGTAGCCAAGATGAAAACTGTCTGTGTCATACTATCGCTTGCAGTTAATTTAGACTAGCCTCTACGACAGTTTGATGTGAAGAATGCCTTTCTACATTGTGATTTGACAGAGGAAGTGTTCATGGATCCACCCCCAGGATTTACATTGGAAGAAGGAAAGATATGCAAACTAAAAAAGGCATTGTATGGATTAAAGTAATCACCAAGGGCATGATTTGGGAGATTGAGTAATGCAATAAAGAAGTATGGATTCAAGCAAGCTTTGGCAAATCATACCTTGTTCTATAAACATAGTCATAATGATATTACCTTGCTTCTTGTCTATATTGATGATATGATTGTAACAGGTAATGACAGATGAAATTGAGAAACTTCGAAGCTATCTGGCCAAAGAATTCAAGATAAAGGATATGGGGCTTCTCAAATACTTCCTAGGCATCGAAGTCTCTCGGTCTAAGCAAGGATTGTTTCTTTTCCCAAAGGAAGTATACTTTGGATCTCCTAACTGAAATTGATAACTCAGCCTGTGAACCTATAGATACTCCTATTGAGGTAAATCATGGCCTTTCTATTTATCATGATCAAATTCCAACAAACAAGGAGAGATATCAGAGGATGGTGAGGAAGTTGATCTATTTAACTCACACTAGGCCAGATTTAGTATATGCAGTCAGTGTTGTGAGTTAGTTTATGCACAATCCGAGTGATCATCACATGAATGTTGTCAACCGTATTCTTGCTTATTTAAAATCAGCTCCAGGTAGAGGTGTTTTGTTCTCCAAACATGGACATCTTGATGTTATAGGATATACGGACTCTGATTTTATTTGTAGTAAACTGGATAGAAAATCTACTTCTGGATATTTATCGTTTGTTGGAGGCAACTTGGTGACTTGGAGAAGTAAAAAGCAAAATGTGATTTCATTATCTAGTGCAAAAGTTGAATATCGTGCTATGCATCATGCAATCACAGAACTTTCTTGGCTGAAAATTCTCTTAATGGAACTTGGGTTTGGTCCAAAAAACCTATGGTATTGTTTTGTGATAATATGGCAGCCATTGAGATAGCTAATAATCCAGTACAATATGATCGAACTAAGCATGTTGAACTTGACAGAAACTATATTAAACATAATCTTGATTCTGGCACAATAGAAATTCCTTATACTAGGAATTCAGATCAGTTGGCTGACATTATAACTCATGTTGTCACTAATGGACCGTTCCATACATCGCTATCCAAGTTGGGCATATGTGATATCTACGCCCCAACTTGAGAGGGAGAGTTAGCAAGAATGGGCTTTGATTCTTTCCTATTATGTATAGGTTCCTATTTTGTATATTTTCTGTATGGTTTCTCTTAATTTAGGAATATATATACAGTTGCATGGTTCTGTATATTTTCTATATAAGTTCCTTGTACCCTGTATATATATCATTGAAATATATGAAAGTATTCATTCCGCATATTTACAACTCAAGGTTATGTAACAAATCACTCTTCTTTTCCTTTATGACTGTTGACCACAAAAGAAATTGGTTCCTTGAACACCTATTCACTTAAGGGAGATTCATGCTTTCATCAAGAATCCAATATTGAAATGGTGTTGATGTGCATATACACCTGATTATTGCCCACTCTTTGGCCATTCTCAATACCTACTTCAGCTTGTGCTCATTTTCTTTTATATTGCCATTTCTTTCTGTAACCTTATTTCAACATTATATTATGTTAATATTTTTATGATGGATAGCATTTAATTTCCAAACCTGATTTGTCTCAAGTAAACCTTGATCTTAATTAAATTTGATGGATAGCCTTTAATCAGGTGTATATTATGTTAATATTTTTATGATGGATAGCCTTTTATTTCCAAATCTGATTTGTCTCACAAGTAAACCTTGATCTTAATTAAATTTGATCCCAATCAAACAATGAGTTCAGTTCATAAAAATATCAAAAGAACAATAAAAATGGCAAACACTCTGCCTCCTTCACAGATGACAAACCTGAATTTCTGGAAGCATTTGTTGGATGGATAGGTGATGGCCGCAATACATTGTTAGTGATAATAACCAAACAGTTCCAGCACAGCGCTCTTCTTTTCTGCTACTGTATAAAAGAACATCAAAAAGTTTTCTTTTAATTGAATCTTTAACTGTGGCATGATAGTCTTCATTATGTTCACTTTTCCCATTATAGCTATATTTTGACATTGAGAAGTTCACATCTCCCAAAAGAAAGTTTGATGTCATGGAAAGCGAAGAATAGGTAGTTTTAAGAATCAAGTCAGCCGTCACAGGAACACCACCCCACAAAAATGAAAGAGCCTCCCCAGCAGCAAAAAGGATATCCTCAACCTGTACAACCCCAAAACTACAAGGATTAGATGTTCTAGCTGTACATACCTCATAAACAAAATGAAAACCTTAAGTATCCATTTTAAGTGTTATAAGCAGTTCAATAAGTAAAACTAGCAGACTGAATCATGAAAAATCACGGTTTAGTTTCCACACCTTTGACCGGCAGAGACTAAAAATCAAATCAAGAGCAATATTCAGGTGTGAACATGATGTTTCCTTTACACAGATATGTCCAAGGGAGATGACAATTTTCTGAATCGCTTTTATATCATCACCAGAAAGTAGTTTGCTCAACTTTTCACGCAAGAGTGACAAAATCTCAACTGCATTTTTAACAATGGAATGGTGTCATTGACTGAACTTACTCCAAATGCCCTTCAATAACTACTTCTAGATACTTCACCTGAGCCAGAACTATCAGTAAGTGAAGGTAGTGACACGCGTAACCCAATATGACCTAAAGCTTCCATTGCAACAGAGGCCAAAATTGCAGTCTCAGAATTTACTATATCAGTCAGGCATTTAAGTATATTCTGAAACAATGTCACTGGGATCTGCAACAGATATATGTCAGAAACAATTGAAGATAAATTGCCAAGAATTTAAAAAAGAAACATGATAAACAGAAGCTAAATGGTGAAGAATATGAAAAATATCAAGACCTTGCAGAAGTTAACATGATCTTGCATTTTGTCATAGAATCTCATACCATAACAAAAAATAAAAAATAAAAAGGACCCGAGTACATTTATCATATACAAGAAGGCACATAAAAGTGAAAGAAAGGGGAAACTTCATGAGAGGACCAGGTCCTTGAACCTAACATCTTGATTCTCTCCATATAGGTAACACAAGAAAAAGGCCAGAACCATCATTTATTTCAACTTATTGTTTCCACTACATTTGAAACAGCTCATCATTTTATTCTCTATTCTTAGCACTAGCCATTGCATGTTGCAAACCACAACAAACAATTTAGGAGGTTCACCCTCTCACTATGTCTATAGCCACAGGCATACAGTTCTCTATTACAATTAATCAATATCAACAATTATATCAATAAAAGCTCAAAGCCTCAGTACAAACCCATCAATCACGCACAAAAGAATCCAAGTAACATATTGGTCTATGAGACCAATACAAGCATTTCAAGTACACCCAAAGGAATCCAAAGTGAAGATTTATCAGATAAAACGTCTGCACTGGTCTACTAAGGACCCGACAGGCCGACATATCTAATTTTGAAATCACTACTTTTTGTCCAAACCCGTATGGCCCAGCAAACTCCCATGAAATCCAGTCGATGCAAGATATTTCAGATTTTTCTGAAATGCTAGTTTATTATTATATATTTATAAATATGTGTATGATAGAGAAAAATACCTGTCCCTAGGGCTCCGGATAAGTGATAAAGGAATAGGCAAGAGTTTCATTAATTCAAAGTTCCACAAATATGAAATAGGAAAAAGACCAAAATCCAACATAATCAATTATAAAAATACACAACTTACAGCAGGTGTTCTAGACATACAGTCTGCAGTTACATATCCAATAGCACATAATGATCCATGTTGCACTTCAAACCTGAAAAATAAGTTCATTTTACTCTAGAATCAGAATGCATACCACCATTGCCAAATGTAATGTAACAGGACACCTATGATGGTGGAGTGCAAACCTTAAGTTTTTCGTTCCACTAATCGAGGAAAGTAGTTCACATATAAGATTAGATGATGCAGGACCAGGAAGAGCAGAGCAAGCTATGCCAAGTAAGCGTGCTGAAGATTCACGGGTCTCTAAGTCTACATGGCTCAATAATTGCTTTAGCCATGAAATTCTAGATCCATAATGTGATGCTATCATCTATGAAATTCGCAAACCAGGTAAAAATAGAAGAAAGAACAAGATAGTGGTCAATAACTTGTAACAATATGCAACCACAAAAACAGACCAAAGCATGAGAAAACTGTTGTAACCAACCTCTGGAAGATAAGATGCAATTGTAATTAATGCCTTGGAAGCAATGGAATGCAACTCGATGGAGCCTTCATGCGCCATAGCATGTTCTAGAAGTAAGCAAATCGTCTCCACCAAAGAGAGAGATTCAGCTGATCTCTCTAAAGAGTTACTTTGCTCTAACTCTGACTCAAAACACTTCAACAAAAATTCAATCATAGCGACATACACTTTTGATGGAAAAATAAGTTTTTGCTCCCTCATTTCACTTGAATCCAACAACTTTGGCTGCTGTTTAAGAATATACTCCAACATGCCTCCAAGTTTTGGGTATTTATCATCAAGATTTTGAATGGTACTTCGGCCTTTATCTTTAAAAGGAAATAAGCCTTCAAGTGCCATTTCCCTTTCGAGAGAGAGGAGAGGTAGAAGAAGAGAAGAAAGAAAATAAGATCACAATCATATGAAAACACTCTACTGCAACAATATTACTGGATAAGAGATTGAAAATAGAAATACAGTAAAGAGACAGGCAATGCTATTAATAAACCCTCTCCACGTTGGCCCCCTTTTCTCCCTTCCTATCCCTCCTCATAAGACAGACATTTAAAAGTTCAAAATGATGATTCTGGCACCCTAATGCTAACTGAAAAAACCAAATGTTTCATGCCCACAACATGATATGTCAGTAAACTTTTACTGACATAATTTGAATAGTTCACATTTTTCAATCAAGAGCACTACAGCGCAATATCATATCTACATGGGCATAAAATAGTAAAACACGCATGATTGAGATGCAATGGCACAGAGGAGGAGGAGCAAAAGAATAAAATGCTTCAAATAACTTGCAAAGAAGGCATGTGAAAAACAGGCTATAGGATAAGAGTAACTCAATGAATCATAACAGAGATTTTAACACTGAATCGCAGTATGAAGCATACACATGAAGTCGTGTGTGCATGTGAGAGGGAGAGAAGAGAAAAACAGCAACTCCTCTGGAAGGAAGCCTTGGTACAGTTGCAACCTGGACATTCCTTCCCCCCCATTCCAGCAGCTAGTGTCAAGTTGTGTATGAAGTTACTAGTATTTTGAACGGTATTTGGTTGGTAGGTTTTGACCATCAAGATGTCCAAAGCCATGGTGAAATTGAAATGGTCTACTTTAGCAAGTTGTGACCAGAGATTTTTTTTTTCCCCAATATGTGTATCAGGTGAGATTGGTTGGATATTCTTTCCCTCATATAGAGTTCTTTATTTATTGCAAGTAGATATAAGCCAGGCAGGTATTTTGATGTGCATGGAAGTACAAAGTTGAGATTGGAAACCAGATGGGCACTTTTCGGTGAGAAAAGCATCTGCCACTTTTCCAAACTCACTCCTATTGTTGAGAAAGATTCCTCAATGTTCTAGTTTGGTCTGATCTAACCTCCATATCTTTGTAATGTCAGTTGATTTTTTTTTTCCAAGAATTATCTCTGACAGACATTATAGTAAAGAGGGGCAGCCATGGAAGGCGGGTGGGTCATATGCAAATGTTAAGACGATTGGGCCTCATAATTTTGAACTGTAACTAAATGCAAGGTTAAGGACAATGGAGGAAAAGGAATACTCCTATAAACTTTACAGACAACAACAAACAAGAACATAAAAAACAAGCTAAAAAGGTAATACCTCCAAATCAAGTTGGATAACAGCCAAGGAGAACACCACCACCCCGGCATCCTTCCCCAAAAAAAAAAACAAAGAAAGGCTCTCTACCATTGAGACTGCACCAAAAATGGCTCAGAGATGCCAGGGTTTGGATCAGGACATTTTAAAGCAGTGGATAAGCAATTTGGCTTATGCTTACAAAAGCTTAACTAAAATTATTGTGATCTACTAGGCCTAGAGTATCTTATGGGTATGGTCCTGAATTAGAAAGATCCAGATCACATGGTAAGCTTTCCCAGTAAGGTAGGTCTAAGCCAATTAGACACAACCAATTTCAGCAATTGTGAGCCAGAAGGCTTTTCTTGCCCATCGTGCTAGACAAATATCAGCAACCTCAAGTGGCACCACCTTTGTCTAACCAAAGTAAACTAGAACATAAATTCCCTCACCTATAGACTAGTTGGATCTACATGTCACAACTAAACAATTTACACCACATATCTTAACTTGCAAGACTTCCATTTAGCCCCTTTTTCATTAAAAAAAAACTTCGAATTTTCTGTTAAAATTGATGGCAAGGTTGACAAGTGATGGCTGAAGAACTGGACATTTCCAACTTTTGCCATTAATTTTGATAGCAAATTAAAGAATTTGCTTGGAGGCATCATAAATTAAAGTTAGTTGAGGGGACTGTTACTGTATACCAAAAGCAAGTTACAGAAGTACAAGTCACAATCATTCACATGTTGAAGGCAAATCTAATCAGATAGAAACCTTTCATAAGAAGGCAGAACAAATGAGGGGTGAAAAGTTACCTACAGTTTGTAATCCCCTTTCATCCAATTGGTTAAAAGGTATGTTCATTGTGAGGAGTAGAATGGAAAATACCGTGAGGAGTAGAATGGAAAATACAACCCTTCTTCAAATGGGAACCATCAATGACTAGAATGGAGGTAAAGGGGGCTGCTGTTAACAGGTGTTCGAAGTCAGCTGCATCAACTAAAAGACATTAAGGTATCTAAGGACTTCTCAATTTTAAGGACAGCTTTGGTGACAAGGACTCAAATGGCAGTGTTCAAATGGATCCATTTTCCGGGGCTGTTTATAAACGATTTACTCATGGACGAAAGAAGAAGATCCACAAGATAAACACTAACTAGAGTCAGGCAGTAGCAGTTGTAGGATTTTATGTTTAATGCATTTCCTTTCTTGTTTTGGTTAGTTATATTTTACTTTATGTTAGTGGGTCATGTTTCTTTTTATGGGTTAAGTTGTGGGAAATAATGCTTAGTGGGGCATTA
>CATKHJ011307677.1:0-16064 GCA_949750685.1 Vernicia montana
TTTATATGAATATCTAAACCATTCAAACAAACAAGCAAATAATCAATAAATATAAGAGTGTAGAGAAAAGAGATTCAAACACAAGATTTATAGTGGTTCGGCCAACTCCTTGCCTACATCCACTCCTCAAGCTTCACTTGAGATTTTCACTATCAACAATCTTTTTACGGGTGCAAGATCAAACCCAAGTGTTTCCAAGCTCACACTCAAACTTCTTACAAGTGTTTCAATAGCTCACACTTAAACCCAAGTGTTTTATGGTTCACACACAACCTTTACAATAGAGAATGATTTGAGGTTTAGAGTCACTTAAGACTTTGACAAATAGTTAGTACAAAAGATAGAAGAATGTAATATAGTTTAGAATAAATTTGAACACACAAAGATGAGAAAGGAAGGAAGCTTTTGTGTTATAGCTCAATGAACAAAGAATTTAGAGTTTGAGAGCTTTGATTTGCTTGTAATATATGTTCTTGATGTGTAAAACTTCTCTTAACTTCACCTTGAGTCTTTAGATATATATAGATCTTCATTCCATACTCAAACAACCATTTTAATGCTTTAAAAATGGTACTAGACAAGTTCCAACGATTATATAATGGCTAATTCCAACGGCTATATAACTGCTAGTTCCAACGGCTATATAACAGTTATATTCAAAAATTCGAAATCTTGAGTTATACAACTCTAAATGATAATCCATTTTTTTTTCGAAACTTGGAGCAGTCTACTACAACTTTGTAGTTTTGAAAAACTTCAAAATAATCCATATTCATACTCTAAAAAATCAGAATATTTTATTACTTATCTAGTCATGACAGTTTGAACATGCTTCAGTATTTCACCCAATGCTTCTTCTATACACCTTGGATTGATGCAAGGTTTTTTGAATATGAAACTAGACTTTTAGAGATACAAATCTGAAGAATGGAATATTTAAAATCCCTTTGTAGAATTAATTCCACTAATTCTAATTGATATCATTTGCTATTACCCAATCTGATAGTTTGAGCATAATTCAATTAAAAATTCATAACTCCATTTTCCAAGCTCAAAAAATTATACCAATTTTTGTTCCTGAAACTAGACTGATGTAGCTATCCATCCATATATATGTTGCATTCATAAACTATCCCAGTTAGTACACTTTATTCTTCAAACTTCAGTCAACAGTTTTGCTTCCATGGAGATCATCCTTACTTACTTGAGTTTCTTAGTTTCTCATGCTCTTTTCATCTTCATGATTCAATTTCTTTACTTAATTGCATCAATAGCAATGAAAGATTACCTACTAATAACAACAACACTAAAAAAACTTGTCAGTAGTAATAATATTTTGCATTATCAAAATTACATATGAAACCTTGGGGTCAACATCCATAAAGGCCGTCGGAGCATTGGTTAAGTCGAAAGGCAATACTGTGAACTCATAATGGCCATATCTTGTCCTAAAGGCAGTTTTGCAAATATCCTCATTCTTGATTTTTGAGCTGATGATAACCCGCTCTGAGGTCAATCTTGGAGAAACAACTTGCCTCTTGTAACTGATCAAACAAGTCATCAATCCTTGGCAAATGATACTTGTTCTTGATAGTTAACTTGTTTAATTGTCGATAATCAATACAAAGTCTCATGGAACCGTCCTTCTTCTTCACAAAGAGGACTGGCATACCCTATGGTGAACTACTTGGTCTAATGAATCCCTTATCCAATAAATCTTGCAACCGTGCTTTCAATTTCTTCAATTCTGTAGGTGCCATATGGTAAGGAGGAATAGACACTGGTTGTGCACCCGAAAGAAGTTTAATGTTGAACTCAATTTCCCTCTCAGGTGGTAATTCATTAGGAAACACATCCAAAAACTCATTGACTACCGATATTTGATGAACCTCAGTAGGAATGTTCCATGTGTCCACAACATGTGCCAAATATCCCTTACATCCTTTCCTCAATAATCTTCTTGCTCCAATTGCAGATATGAGGTTAGAAGGAGCATCACTTGTATCTCCTTGGTACACAAATACATCTTTCCCCTACCTTCTTGAACTCTATCTTTTTTTCATAACAATGGATGTATGCATAGTGTTGGGATAACCAATCCTTGCCAAGAATCTCATCGAACTCCAGTACTTCTAGTTCAATCAATTCACTCGGAAGCTTCCTCCCATCAATCTTTACTATACATTCAAAGTACACATGATGTACATTTATGACTTCGCTTAAGGGAGTAGATACTTCTAAAGGAACTTGCATTCTCTCTCTATTCTTTTCTATCTTCCTTGCAAAACATGGTAACACAAAATAATGTATGGCACTAGAATCAAATAAGACCCATGCATGCATGCTTTGGATAGGAATAATAACTGTCACTGTAGTGTTTGCTGCTCTGGCTTCCTGCTGATTCACTGCAAATACCCTTCCTTTTCCTTTCTCCGCTGCAGTGGGTCTTGTACCAGATGATTGGCTTGTATCCCTTCCACGGCTATAAGAACCCCTTGCTTCTGGTCTAGCCATTTGAACTGTGGGCTGTGAGACTGTAGGTGTACTATATTGTCCTTTCCTCTTAGGACAATCATTGATGTAGTGGCCCATCTGACCACAAGCCAAACATGCACCCGAAGCAAACCTGCAAGTACCAGCATGTTTCCTCCCATATTCAGAACAAGTAGGATTCGTGAAATCCTGATATGAAGTCTGTGGTGCATTGTAGCTCATTGGTGCTGAAGCCACAGAAGTATTACGGGTTTGGCCTCTACCTTGGCCTCCCCCTCTCGATAGGCTATGCACCGTAGATGAAACTGGAGCTTCAGATACTTGAACTTGCATATTGTTTCCCTCTTGTTTACCTTGACTGCTTTGTCCCTTGTTTTTTTGTTCTTGTTCTTTTTCTACCCCTGTAGCTCTTTCTGTCTTATTTCTAGCCTCCATGATTTTGGCTTTATCAATCAACTTAGCCAAAGTAGGGAATTCTACTGAAAAAAAAAGCATTATACAGTGGAGTGATCAATCCCATCCTGAATCTATCTACCTTGCTTGCTTCTATAGGAACTATGTAAGGAGCAAACTTGCTAAGTTTGTTAAACTCCTTAGCATATTCAGATTCAGTCATTCCTGGTCTTTGTCTTAATTGCTTAAACTGTAGAGCCCTATTCTGTCTTTCCCCTTCAGCTAGGAACTGATCTATGAGCTTTTGCTTGAATAAAGCCCATATAGGAGGATTTTCACTGTAAACTCTCTCTTCTACATCTCTCAAGTACCATTGCCATGCTTATTTATCCAACTGTAGACCCACCAACTCTATCACCCTTGCATTTGAACAGGGCACTCTACGGACTAGCTTGTCCATCTTTTCAAGAAATGCTTGAGGTTCCTCACCATCTTCCCCAGCAAACTCTGGAAGCTTAAGTCTCTTGAAATCTCAGATGGAAACCCTACCATCATCAAGTACTCTTCTCTCCCCTCTTTCCAGTATAGGCACTAATGGAGGAGGAGGAGCCCTTACCTCCCTAGGTGCCCTAGGTACAACTGGTGGAGGCGAAGGAGGTTGTGGAGCTTGTTGAGCTTCCCTCAAAACTTGATTTTCCTCCCTCAATTGCCTTATCTTTTCTCTCAAGAATTCAATGGCATCCATTGGAGGAGGTGGTACATAATCATCTTCTTCTTGTTGAACTCTTCGCCTATTTCTAGGTGGTTCATCATGATTATATGCAACATCGGATGTCGCTCTCCTTTTGGGGCATTGTGGTCCTCTTTAAAGAGGAGGGCGTCCTCTTCTCGGTGACATTTATACGATAACATATAAACTCACATAAGAATTCTTAACATATAAGGATAACATAGATTTATACATAATGATAACTTCAATTGACAATGAGGAAGTTCCTATGCTTCATGGTATTACTTACTCTCTATACAACTCATATAACCTAATATTGTCTAATCTAGACTTTAACTTATGCTTTGATACCAATTTTGTCACGACCCGACTTTCGAGCCGTAACGATCCTAGGGCATGGGTAGGCTTAAGGCCACTGAAAATTCGTAGAAATCTTAACAATCAACCATCTAACAATATCATATAATCCCATCACATACGATCTCCTAAGATCTAAACCAGACAACTATGCTAATCTATATTCATCTATAACATTCATAGTTCCAATATAATATCATCAATAGTCATATCTTAGGTCATCTTACATATTATATCATTTATAGGTTAATGCCTTAAAGGCCAAAAGAATACCATTCATACATGTACCATGAAGCATCTAAAGACTTAATTCATCATCATTACAAATAATAATTATAAATAATGGATTACATTAATCACTTAAGTTTCCGAGAAAGAAGAAGAACGCCTTGGAAACCGAACTGATAAACTATAGCTCACCTGAAAAATGGAATCACTAATGAGATAAAGCAGTGAGTAATGATTATACTACCATACTTGTGAGGCTTGGTGATTCAAGGATAGCTTACAAGAAAAGTTCTTGGTTCATACAATAGCAATGTTTCATGGGGTTCATTCATCAAGTATATGTCATATTTAGCAGAAATAACATTAACTTGAATAGAGGTTCATTAGTCTTAACGTTCCCCATGATAATGAGTATTTGCCATTAGGCGTTACTGAGAACTGAGACATAGAACATATTCAATCATAAACATTAAAGGTAAAGGATTTTTTTAACGAAGCATACTCTCAATCTCTACGCAAGATTGGTCAGATCTCACAACTAGGACAACAAGTCCTTCCTAGCTAGGATTTGGATACTTTACTCTATCCAATGGAGTACATTGTGCACAATGCCTGATGTCTTGCCCCACATCAGATTTGGAGTTTTCTGCTTTAAGGTCATGGTCATAGATATTTATACAAAAGGGATCTTGAATCATAGATCATTGTCATGCATTAGTTCTTTAGAGGTTCATATCATAATCATACAATAAGCATGGTCTTGGTTCAATCAATGGTTCATAGATACAATAAAATTTATATCATAATAAGGATATTTAACAATAATCAATAATCATTTGGAAGTTCATGAAAAATTAGGCATTTATGCCCCATGGTTCAAAGCACAATCATAATAGTATAATTATCACTCACCTTAAAAATGAAGAATCCAAAATAATCTTGAAATTAATCCCTAGAGCAAACAAATGTGGTGATCACACCCTCCTTCATCATCATTTCTTCTATCTCTATGAGAATCTATAGAAACCCATATAGAAATAACAATGAATCATATAATCCATGGACTTAGCTCAATTAACAATGTTAATGATGCTAACTTAACTTAATCTTACCATAAACTCACATCTATTGAAAGAAATTGAAGGGAATGAAGAAACCCTAACTTACCTTAGTTCAAATGCTTGAGTAATGGGAAGAGGAAGTGGAGTAATTAACTCAAGATCCTTCCTAACCATGCAGTAAATGTGTTTCTACCAACTTACAATGAATAAATTGAGAGAAATTTGAGAGGAAATAGGTTTAGAGAGCTTTAAATGTCGGGTGAAAATGAATTTTAGGGCTTTAAGTCCTTATATAGGACTGTCCTCCTGATTCTGTCCCCGATGAGAGTCGCGGTCGTGATTCTCATATCACGGTTGCAATATGTCCATTGCGGTCGATACCTAGTATTGTTCACGTGACTGTTCATTCTAGTGACAATTTCAAGCAGAAGAGTTAGTGGTCGTCTTCGCGTCCATAGTCGCGGTCGCTACTAAATGTTGCGATCGCTACACTCAAATTGCGGGTGCGATTCTGGCCTTGCTGCTCCACTTAAAAACTTTCAAACCTTTAAATCCAATTCTCAACTCTAATTAATTTAATTCGTCCATATACATGATATAACACTTGTAAATCATTCATATAATCAATAAGAAGTCCATACATACATATTTGGGGTATTACAATATGCAGATGAGAAGATATGCAGATTTGTAAGCACTAAAATTTAATTTTTTTTTAACCCGAAATTAGGGATTATGAAATAAAAACTGAAAAAAGATGAAAATGATTTTCTGGGTATGTTGAAATGATAATCTGATATATCTTACTTTTTAAAATTTTAGAAATTTTTGTGCTTTAGTTGCAAGGAGGAGATCACTGAATTCATGCTTGAATTACCTAATGAAGTGTTCTATCAAGTCAGTTAAAATGGAGAAAAATAATAATAATGGTAATTTAAGGGTTGAAAACTGAGTCAAGAGGTGCCTTAATTTAAGGGTTGAAAACGAAGTATCAAATAGTGTCGTAGTGAGGAGAGAGGGAAGGAGAGTTTGGTAAAAAAGCTGATGTGGCATAAAAAATTAAAAAAATGCTTAATTTTATTGTCACGTTAGCTTTCCATTAGAATTTTAACAAAAAATTGGATGGAATGACATTTTTGTTACAATTTATAATAGTTCAAGTATATTTATATAACGTTTTTTAATTAGAGAACCATAAAGTGTGTTAGTCATATGTTCGAGGACGACATGTGAAATTAACTCTTAAATTTCAAACTCAAAGACTCGAACATCAAAGGACAAGCCACAAAACACTCATCAAGACAGTACAACAATTCACTATTTTATCAAGCCCAGGAACCAAAACCACAAGTAAACTTTATTTTGAAACTAAACATTCCACTACTGTAAAGTACAAAAAGCTCAATTTAGCATTCAATTTTGGCTTTGAACAAAATTATTTCAGCTCTCACATTGTTGAAATAAAAAGGCAAATGGAGCTTAGTCTTGGTAGTGCCAATATTAATAGCTAGCTTTTGAGGTTGATACTCCAAAAATTATATAAGTTTTAACATTTGTAAGATGATATCATAGTGAGAAAATGATTCATACACCTACCTCTGTTTTATCATAATTCGGATTGAGATTTCAATTTCTCTTTCAATTTTGGTATATTTCGGGTTTAGTTTGACTTCAATTCTTACCTAGTGATGAGTTTTTTTCAATTGTCTTTCGCCCAGTGATGAGCTTTCGAATTTGTTTCTTCGCCCATATTGGGTTTTGAATTATATCAATTCAATTTTCATCATAAATTTGCAAGTATCAACTGAGTTTAATAAAAAATTGTCTTCACCCAATTGTCACTTTAGGGAGAGTGTTAAGATATAAATCTCACATAAATTAAATATAAGATGTTGAATGAACTTATATATAATTGAACTTTCCAAACTCAATAGCTAGCTTTTGAGATTAACACTCCAAGACTATATAAGTTTCAACATTTATAAGACACATACAAATCCAATGTAGTTAATTAGATTTCCAATAAACTCGAAACAAAATTAAATCACAAAAAGATTTAAACTTATTAACCCTTGTTTTTACAGACATTCATCAAGCATATAAGCAGGTTCATGATATTTACATATATTTTTTTTTCAAATGAAAAAAATTCCAATGAAAAAGAAGATTTTCAAGCTAAAACACTGATCCAGTCTACAAAATTTGGATTTGGATAATTTCCAATTCTTTCAAAATTCAGGTTCAAAAACAAATTGAGATTGATTAACCAAAAATATCAAATCATTATCAATGTGGCATGTCATACTTTATATTTTAAGAATTGCTTAAAATTAATTTTTGGTAAAACCATTTTAGTTGCTTTTATAAACTTTCTTTTTAGGGTTCATTTTTTCAATTTTTATCATTGTCACCTTTTATAAATATTAGTATTTTTTGCATGTGTGTTGCACATAAATTAGATAAATTTCGAACTTTGCAAATTTAATAAATTTATTGCAAATCAAACTAATAACTCAACTTAGAAAAAATTTAAATTTAAAGATTACATTGATAATCTATATATATATAATCCTAAAATAGAGAGGTAATATTTCAGAAAAGTTGGGAACTAACCACAATAAAATTGGAAAAAAATTTGTCAATTAGAAAAAAAAATTGTCTCCCTAGCCTACTAAATTTTTTATTTTTTATATTAATATTAATTTTCAAAATTGGTTCAATAATTAATTAAATAAAATCTTATTATAATTTTAATTAAAAAATTAATTTATTATTGAAAATAAAAGGCATGCACGATATAATTAGAAAACCAACGGAAACAAAATAATCAAATCTAATTGTACAATAACTAAAAATAAAATATCGTAATTAATTCATTTAAAGAAACCAAATAGGTTAAAAAAAATCATAAGTAAAATTTAAAAATATCAAAACTTTATCTTTTTAAAGTTTGAGCTAACATAATCTCAATGATATTTTTGTTCATTGTTTTTTTTTTCCCTTTCAGTTTAATGGTAATTATGTGGTATGTAAGGCTGCACAAAAATTAATCAAATCGATCAAACTGAATTGATTCAATTCAATTTAAACCAAAAATCATGGTTTAAATTGTTTTATGATTTGGTTATGGTTTTAAAATTTTTATAAATCAAAATTTTAGTTTGGTTTTAGTTTAAGAAAATGAAAATTTAGTTAAACCGAACCAAACCAATAATATAATAAAACTATAAATTTTTTAGATATGTACTTTATTAATATGCAAATTATTCTTTAAATTTTTTAGAAATTAAAGATGTCTACTGAATTTTTATATTTTAGAGATTTTTATATTGTTATTTTGATCCCTACTAATTTTTTGGGGAATATTTCATTCTAATTTATTATTATTATAATATAGAATTTCAAGTACACAATTTGAAATTTGCTGTTTTTTTTAATATAGTATTGATAAGGTTGATTATTATATAGTAATATGATTTTATTTTAATGTTAAATTTCTATTATCTCTTTAATTTTTTATTTTATTTATTTTATTACTTTTATCAAACCGACCAAATCAACTATTTAAACCGAATTCAAATAGTTTTGGTTTTGATATTTTTTAGTATTTCTTAGTTTAGTTAAGAGTTAAAATATTTAAAAATTGATTTAATTGGTTTGGTTAGAAACATTTACTCTAAACCGACCAAATCGAATCATGAACACCCCTAGTATGTAGAATCAATAACTAGGAAATAGAAAATTTTGTGCAAAGAAAAGGAGCAGAGCAATTCTTTTCATTTTAATTAATAATTAAAAACAATATTTTCATTTTAAATTTATTTTAAGCTAAAATTATAACTAAATTTATAACCAAATTAAATACTAATAAGTTATGGTTAAAAATATTGATATTTTATATGTAATTAATATAGAGAAAGTATATGATTTATGACTTATGTCATGATCATAATATAGAGATAAGTAAATATGTATTTGATTATGCAATTTTATTGTTGTAATATTTGAAATTAATATCCATATTTAACTTTGATTTAAAACTTTAAAAGAAAAGAAAACAATGAATGGATGATTTTGTAAAATTATTTATCCAATAAATTATTAAACTATGAATTCTCAATTTTGCACCCTCATGATGCTGCCATAGCTTGACACATGCTGAATTTCATACGCTACGCAGAGCCGGTACGGCAGTCCCGCTAGCCAGTTAGCAGGCAGGGATCAAAGGAACAGCGCTCCCAAAGGTAAACGATTTATTTTCTTCCAACATATACTGATATCACTTTTTCGACCCTGACCGGACTATCTATACCAGACAACATTTTCCCAAAACTGACCGAATTTCTCTCAAAACTAACCGCCAATCTGTTCGATAGTTAATTTCGGATCCACTGCTACTGACCTGTAATTTTTCAGACTTCAGAATACCTCGAAAATTGACCCGAAACCCCCGAAACCCGACCCAAAAATCGAATCAGAGGGTGAGCAGGCTCGAAAATCGAGCAATCTCGTTGAGGTCCGCGAGACAGGCTTGCACGTCCGCAGGTTGTCTGTGAGCGTCTGCGAGGCCGTCTCGCGGAAGCCTCGAGGCATGTCTGAGGATGCGCCACCTGGCTCGCGAAAGCCGCGAGTGACCAGACGCATCCGCACTGACACGCCTGCCACGTGTCAGTGCTGACGTGTTAGCGCAGGTCTGATGCGTGGCAGACGTGTCAGCTCGGAGCTGACACGTCCGCCAAATGGGCTGGCGCGTCTGCCAGCTCTCATGGCGGACGTCCGCCAGCACCACTCGCGGATGCTCGTGGTTTTGACGCGCGTCCGCGAGGCTTTCTCGCGGCTGTCCTCCTTTTTTGCAGAATTATCCTTTTACCCCTCCCTTTTTCCACTTTCTAGGCCCTTTTTGGTCTTTTTCACTCTCATCTGCTCCTATAAATAACCCCCTCCATTCCCTTTCAAAACACACCTTGGACATTTGTGATTGCTATCCACTTGCTCCCTTCTCTCTCTCCTAATTAATTTTCTCACTCATTTTGAGTAATCTCAATTAGTTAATTAATTAAAAATTAATTTTAATTAATTAATTAATTTTTTCAATTAGCCTCCACTCATTTTGAGTAATCTCAATTAGTTAATTAATTAAAAATTAATTTTAATTAATTTTTCAATTAGTTTTCACTCAATTTGATTAATTAATCCTTTTAGTTAATCATTTTAATTAATTAAAAATTAGATAATTAAGTAACTTAATCTCTTTTTTTTTTTTAACCAACCTTGTTCTACGAAACGGAATTCGGATCCGGCAAAACCACTCTCTCACTCAAATCCAAAAAGAAGGTATAATCTCTTACTCTCACTCAAACTCCAAACCAAACCAAACCAAACCGATCAAATCTGACCGATTCTTAAACCTTCTCTACCTCATCATGGAATGAACTACGTGGATTTTGATCCCCATACAATGGGGTATGTAGGCACACTTTGAATCTAAATCCAAGTCTCAAATCCAATTCCCAATCAATCCCCTTCCCCTTTTATTTTTTCCATTGTACATTGTAAATTTTAATTAATGGTATTAATTAAATTAATTATTTTGAAGTAAATGAGCGATCTTGTGATTTCCCTAGTACCCATAAGGGTTAGAGGAAATACTCTCTTTTGCTTGTGAATGTTTAAGTACTTGCTCTTTATTTTCCCATATATTCCATAAATATGCCATGATTACGCATTTTATAATCGTCATTAATACTTGTCATTCATGAAATCTATTTTCAAAGTCAAATTAAACTAAAGAGCCAAAACGAAATTATTTAAAACCAAAAAACCAATTCCCGAGCTCAACTTGGTTCGAGGATTAGTGACTTTATTTTTGGGTAAATTAATCAAAAATTAATAAATTGGAGTCAAATTGAGTTTTTCCTTAATTTTTTCATTTAAATAAATTAGGGTAACGACTCCCAGATCTCTTTTAAAAATCAAATCAATTTTCTGAGGCGATAGCTGTTTCTAATCGTGAGCACCGAAACTCGTACCTAACCTTCCTTAAAAATCGCTTAACTTTTCCTTAAGGCATTTTCCCGAGTCAAGGGAGGAGCGTTCGGGCGAGACCTCACATAAATACATTATTAATTTAAACTAATTAGCTATATTTGATTATTATTTTTTAGCTTTTAAATTACCATTGACCTAAACTTTACTACAATTTAAACATTAATATTTATTACATTATAATTAGGTGTTAAAAATTTATATTATTTGATTGGAATTTGAACTTATAACCTTACAACTCTATTTTATTTTAATTTTGACTTTTTGTTAATTTAAAAAAATAAAAAAATTATAAAATGTATTGACTAATTTGAAAATTAATATATTCTTTTCAATTATAGACCATATTCTTTCTCTTTAAAAAATATAGACCAAATACTAATAAAAAGAAATATCACATTTTTTTTGTTAATATAAAAACAAATATCATTAAATATAAAAAGAATTAATTTATCAAAATATCAATAATATTTCAAATACATAAAGATTACACAAATATAAAAATTAAATGTCTTATTATTTTAAATATAAAAATATTTCAAATATTTATAAATTTGCTAAAATAAATTATTGTTAACAAAATAAAAAATTCACCAGTTAATTTAACATATATTTATAGTGAAATTATTTATTAAAATCAGTGTTGAAATATGAATTAGAATTACAACTTTTATTTGTATTATGATTTTTCTTAGTATTTTTAATAGACTTATGTTGAAATATAAATTAAAATATAATTAGAATTAGAATTTCTATTTGTATTAAGATTTTTCTTAGTTTGTTTGACCGTCTTTTATTATGATACAAAATATAGAATTAATCAATTTAAAAATAAGAAGGTTTTTTTTTTTTTTTTTTTTTTTACATTAAAAATTATGTCCTGAATAGACAATTAAAAAATTTTACATCTTAAGATTAAGAGACTTTTACATAAATATATAAAACATATTCCTAATCTAGAATGGCTAACAATTTATATACAATAATATATAAATAACTTTATAACTTTTAAATATTCCTAATCCTAATCTAATATTTTTCAACTTATTTATTGATATATTAATTTTTTAGAAGATATTAATGTTAATTTTTAATATATAAATAAATCAATAAAATTTTTTAAAACATAAAAATTACAAACGTTAACAATTCAAAAAATTATCTAAAACTTTTGGTTTTTTTATTTTTTTTATTTCAATTTATAATTTCCGATTTTTTAATTGTATAAAACTTTAAATTTGTCAATTTTATCCCAATTTATAATTTTATAATTATGTCCAAATAAAAAAATCAAAATTAGAATTCAAAATAATATTATATTCATAACTAAAATAAAAAAAAAATTATATTAAAAAAAAATCATATTTCTCATCCTCTTTTTTTTTTTTTTTATTATTATTATTTTTTTTGTCAAATCTATTTCTCATCCTCTTTTAACCATGGTTTTCATATATAGCCTAAGATTTGAACCGGTGAAGACAGAGGATCACGAGTCAAAGAGATTGAACCGAAATTTAAAATAATATATATATATATATATATATATATATATATATATAACTAAAATTAAACAATAATATAAATAAAAAAATTATGAAAATATTAATATCCAACATAATTTTAATATATTTATTCTTGGAATTATATTTGTTGTCATTAGTAATTTCTTCCCAAATAAAAAAAAAAAATTGTATATTAAAGTCTATTTGGATAGGGGGTTCAAATGCCTGCATTTGAATCAATATATATATATATATATATATATATATATATATATATATATATATATATATATATATATATTTTGCCAAATTGGATTTGTTGGGCATTGGGCTGAACTCAACAGTTTTAAAAACACTTCCTAAACCAAATTTAAAACACCTTATTTATTAAGTTTTTCTTCTTCCTTAATCATTCTCTGCTAGAGATGGCAATTTTATTAGCTCCGCCGGGTACACGTCCCGCCCCAATTCTAATGGAGCGGATAATACCCGCTCTATTTAGTAAATAGAGCGGGGCAAGTTTTTTAATTTATACCCGTATCGGGTTCGGATCAGATTTTGGTAATGATATAATCCAATCCGATTATATATATATTATATATATATATATATTTTTTTTTTATTTTTTAAATATTATATGTATTTAATTTATATATTTTTAAAATTTAAAATTTATTTTTTATGTGAAATATAAATTATATTGTATGGATATGTAGAAAAAAGTATTAATGAATATATATATGAGAAAATAACACAAAAAAAATTTTGAAAAGAAAAAAAGAAATATAAATGGGTATAGGTATTTTATTTTTTAAACGGATCGGGTTCGAATTTTGCAAAACTCGCCCCATACCCAACCCATTGCCATCCCTATCCTCTTCCTCTAGTTTCCTCTCTGTTAACAATCACTATGTCAACAGAGGACTCAACTCCGCTGTAACACCCAAGATTTTGTTGTGTGTTTATGATTTGTAAAGGAATGATTAAGTTAAGCTATGTACGTACAATGTATGATGATGTATATATGTATATATTCCTTTGATGATGAAATCCATTCTTTGGTTATTCTATGATGATGTTGTTGAATTGAAACTAAAGATGTTATGTTTGTGATGTTATGGAACTATTAGGATGAGATATGTTTGTGTCTTGTGTATTAAGGATTGCTTAAACTATATTGGACGGAATTTGGAGTATTGGGAGTTAAAAAGATGAAGTAATAGGCTGTTACAGGCTTGAACGCCCATTCAATGGTGTTGAACGCTCGTTCAATAGGGTGAACGCTCGTTCCAAATGCTTCTGTGTGAACAGTATCAATTTTGGGAAATTGATGAACGCCGCTTCAAAGATATGAACGCTCGTTCACAATGGTGAACCTTCGTTCAAAAGTCCTCTGTGTGCACAGTGTATATTTTTGGATTGGAAGATGAATGCACATTCAAAGGAGTGAACGCTCGTTCAAAAATAAGTGAACGCTCGTTCATTAGTATTGAACGCTTGTTCAAGGTCGAGATTTATAAAAAGGACAGCAACAGTCTCAAATCGGGAAGATTAGACCTAACTTCAATATTTTGACTTTTCTGACCCTTAGACCCCCACCAAAGTCTCATTAATGCTTCTTAAAGGCTAAGATGCATTAAAATAACCCAAGGACTTAAGAAATAATCAAAGATCTAAGTGGATTCTCTTAAATTCTTGGAAGATTTAGTTTGGTAAAGAAGAGACATTTCAAGGTAATGTCTAAACTTTCATTAATTGTTATGGGTTTTATTATTAGATGGTTTTAGCATCTTTATAGAGTTAGATGGTATGAACCCTGAATTTCGCACCGTCTAAACCCGTGGACATGCAAAAAAGACTCGGAAACTGAAACGAGCAAGAAAGGATCAAAAATCGGAAGAATCGACCTTGGTCTAACCTCGAAAATCGCACAGGACCCATCAGGAACCGCACAGGCCCTGTGCAGTTTTGCACAATCCTGTGCGGTCCATTTTGGGGCCTGTGCAGTCCCAAAATGGACCTGTGCGGTCCATGCCCTTTTGTATGATCCTATTTCTTCCGTGCGGTCCATAATAAGCCGTGTGAGGTCCCAGAAGAGCTCTGTGCAGTTTCGACGTTTCTGATCCATTTTTTCACATTGAAAAATGTGAAAAATGTTCCTAGCTGCTATACCTATATAAGCTACCCCCCCCCCCCCCAACTCATCTCTACACACACAATTGCTTAATCAAGCCCAATTGATCTAAAGCAAAAAGTTTTCTTAATGCTTGGTTCGAAAGAGCTGCCTTTTAGTTCAAAGTTTTCTCTTTTTGGGTGATTGTTTGTGGTTTCTTTTAAATCAATTCGAGAGAATCCTAAAAGACGTCGTCCTAGTAGCCGTTAGGAGGCTTTGGTTTTGCCAAGTCAAGTCAAGGTGGAATTGCGATCCGGTCGCCCGCTCCGTCCATACGTCCCAAAACCTCGTCTTCAAAAGGTATTTATTTTCTTCCTTTTTCATTTATTTATTTGTTTTGAAGTTTGCTTTTCTTCTTTGTTGCTTTGTTTGATTTTGCTTTTCTTTTAGCTTAGTTTCTTTTATTGCTTTATTTTTATTCCCTTTGCATGTTCCCTTTTTTCTATTATCCCCTTTCTTTTAGTTCTTTTATTCTAGCTTAGTTATTGATTTTCTTTTTTTCTTAAAATGATCCCCACCTTTTCAATCCCTTTCTTTTAATCACTTTAAAAATGCATGTTAATTAAGAACTGAAATAATTAACTTGTTCTGATCATTTCTTGCTTGTTAATTAAACCTGACCTAATTAACAATTCGACAATCAATCTTATTTCATTAAAATCAATCAACTCACCTTTTAATCAATGAACTGAAACATGATAAAAGGTTCAGACTAAAACAAACCTCCTTCGTAAGAAGGCAAACTACGTGGATTTTGATTCTCATTCGAAGGGATATGTAGGCATGCTTGTCTGAAAAGTGTAATACCCCGAATATTCATGTATGGACTTCTCATTAAGTATATAAGTGAATTTCAAGTGTATGTCATATGTATGGATGATTGTGGATTGAATTCCTTGTGAAATGGAAGTTAAATTGTAAAGTGGAGTTGCAGGGCATAAGTCGCGCCCGCGATGATGATGTCGCGACCGCGACATTGCTTTTGCGTCCAAAGTTGCGACCGCAACTCAGACCGCGAACTCTTCTGCCAAAATTTGAAACCAGAATGAATAGTAATGTGAATAGTAGTCCATCGCAACCGC
>CATKHJ011307842.1:0-40771 GCA_949750685.1 Vernicia montana
TAGTGAGACAGGAATGAGCGCCTCAGCTCAGTGAGTGATACCAACCAATATACCAACCTGGTGTCCTAATGTCATTCTATCATTAATGCTCATGCAACATGTCACAAATACAAATTATCATATAATCTCATACAAGGATGGAAATCAGTCCACATGAATCATACTAAACCTCAATACGGGGAGCCGACCCCCACCTTAGCTCTCTGTGTCCAACTGAAATTACTTTAAAATCCAATACGTAGGGTACTAGCTGTCCCTGGCCGAAGCCGAAGCCATGCAGCGACCCGACTGGCAGCAGTGAGCAATGAGCAAGCTCCTGAACTGTCATACACCAGTCAATGCTCATCCATCATATATCATATTCACATTCCTAGTGACTCTTGTGTCATCCCAATACCATCCAGCATTTACAATAATTATACAACAGATAATTAATAAATCATTCACATACATGTGCCAAAATGCTCAATAATTACTTTTAGTGCATAATTATATAATATATATTCATTCAATAAATGTAGATGCATGGAAGGTAGAAAAGTATATTAGAATCACTCACAACACAGGTATCGAGAATCAAAGTCGGTCACTGACTAGGACCTGGAGCTGCTGATGACGGTCCTGGACGATCTAGAAAATAAAATATAACAAATTATCAGGAATGAAATTTTAATTACAATTAACTATCTAAATTCATAACAATTTCGATACGCTGAAATAAATCATTCTGATACTAAATTAATCATCAGGGATAAATTCTGAACTGTTGGGCGCACTCATCGGAGAGTCGCCGAAAAAGCCACCGAAAAATATCAACGGTGTCGAATAGCGGCGAAATTGGTGTCAAAATGTTCATATCAAAACGTGGATACCGAAAATATGCACCACTTAGTTTTTTCGCCGATGGATTGCCGAAAAGAAGCGTCGGCAGATTCGAAATTACACCGTAATTAGGTAAAAATTCAAACGTTCACAATAATTCACAAATGAGATACCGAATCGAAACTTACGAGATAAGGATCCAATGGTACGAGAATCGTCGGAAACGGAGGTCGAAAAGTCAACGAAACAATGATCGAAAGTCTGCTGGCCGGAGCTCGCTTCGGCGTCGCGTGCGGCGGCGGACGGCGACCGACTAGATACCGTTGGAAGCGTCTTCTCCTCCCCTTTCTGGTGGTCTGGCGCGTGTAGCTTTTCGACGACCGGAAGGCAACGTTCTTGGCTGTTTTCTCTTTCTGCCTCTCTCTCTCTCTCTCTCTCGGTTCTGATTCTCTTTCTTCTGCTTTTTCTGATTTTTTTTTTATTTCTTTCTTTCCTGTACACTTATCTAACATATATAATAATAATAATAATAATAATAAAGTTAATTAAACTTAACTTTTAAATAATTAAATTAATTAATTAATTAATTTACTTTATTAAAATAATTATCCAAAAATTAATAAATTAAAATTCGAGGTATTAAAAGAAGGGTATCACTGGTGCGAGACCAAGTAAGAGAGAAGAGGCAAAAAAAAAAAAAATAGAAAGCAAAAGAAAAAGAAAATAAAAAAAATTAAGCCATGGTGACATGGTAAATATTGATAACGTGGCACATTGCTATCATGTTGAGTTAGTATTTTCGGTTGGAATTCTGGCCAGTGACTTCCATGTCAAATTTTTTTAAAAGTTTAAGTATTTTCCAGCAAAAAATAATTCTTTTGTGATTATATTGAAAAAATAATAAAATTTAGTAATTTTCTGAGCTATTTACTCGAAAAAAAAAAGGAAAAGCTATTTTTTATTTATATATTCAATATTTCAATTATATTTATTAATTTGATTATAATTTTGTTTTTCTCTTCTCAAACATATCATTTTTTAAGTTTCGATAACCACTATAATATTATTAAATTAAAATTTATTAATGGAATAAGATTCTTTCAATATTATTATTATTATTATTATTATTATTATTATTTTGCCAAATCTTTCAATATTAGTTTGCTGCAATCAATACCTATTGTTCAAAAATAGTATATTAAATTATGGCCGAAATTCTTTCATATTTTTGTCCCACTTTTAAATGGAAAGGTGGTCTACCACCGCAAATTTCAGTCTAAAATCCCTTGCACGTGTTCTAGATGCATTTAAAAAAACAGTGTAATTTCACACGTGCAATAGATGTGTATGAACTATGAAGTATGAAATCAATGGGGGGTACTTTGGAAATAAAAAATCAATGGGGAAAGGACCAATTTAGTCCCTGTGACTTTTATCGATGTCTAATTGGGTCCCTAGATGTTTTTGAGCTCAATTTCAAACATAAGTTTTTATTTTCGCTCAATTGAATTCGATTTTTATTTAAAAAATAAAATAATTATTTTTATATTAAAATAATAATTTTTAATTCTAAAATAATAAACTATTTTTATTATTTATTTTAGAATAATTAAATAAATTCAAGAAAATTAAAAATTTAAGAAATTTAAGAACACAAAAAACAAAAACCCAAAAAATCAACCAAATAATTAAATCAGACCTATCTCCACCTGCCATTCTTCATCAACCTTAGTCATCCAAGACTTGGGCTCAGTCATCGCAAGCCGCTCTGCTACTTAGCCTTCGAGCTTTTACCATATCACGCCAACCACCACAAGATCGAGCTTTGTTGCTCGCCAATTGGAGACGACGATTGACCACAACCATTGCTATTTATCCTTTGCAATTCTGGGCTTGTTGAGCTTTCATCAAATCGTTGCTTCTAGGCTTCAATCACCAATCAGTCACCAAGAAAAGCAGTGGCCTGGCTCGCTAACATCACAACCTAATGTCAGCGTTCGATGACCAAGCTTTGGCCTGCTTCTTCTTCAATTGTAACTCACGATTCAAGTGCTGTTTTTTATTTGATTTTTGTTTTTTTAATTAAAAATAATATAAAATATGTAAAATATATATATTATTTTCTGTTGAAAATTTGAAATTTAAATTTACCATAATCTAGGTTGGTGTTATTGCGATCTTGATTTTCTTCAATTTTAGTTTTCTTGAATTTATTTAATTATTTTAAAATAAATAATAAAAATAATTTATTATTTTAAAATATAAAATTATTATTCTAATGTAAAATTATTATTTTATAAAAAATTAGATTCAATTAAATGAAAAATAAAAATTCATGGTTGAAATTCAATATATATATATATATGGTAGCGTTATTGTTAGAGCACTTTCTATTAATGCCAAAACAACATATTTTTAAAATAATTTCATTGATCTAAATGTCCTTTATGCAAGTATAAAGAATTGAAATTCTACTTAATTTTATTATTATTATTAATTTTTGTTGTTTTCTTTGTTAGAGTACAACAACAAACATAATCTAATGGATGGATCTTAAATATGTATCAATTATGGCTCCCTTTTGCATAGGAGTACCCTTCATGTAGATGATATTTTGTCAAGTTATAATAATCCTGGATATGTGATTGAAAATTTAATAATCTAATAGTTGTAATCGTTTATAGCAATTATTAGAGGTATTTTGCATAATTTCTCAAAGAAATTTGTATTGAGTAGAAGTGTTTTTCATTTAGCAAATTGATTTATTAAGTTAATGATCTATTTATTAAAATAAAGAGTAATTATGTCAATTAAATAATTTTAAAAATTTATTTTTCTGCCCCTATCAAACTCTTCTCTCTCTCTCTCTCTCTCTCTCTCTCTCTCTATATATATATATATATAATATATATATATGGGACCAAAGGCTAAATCAATGTATGGCCAGCAAACAGTAGTCTGTCGTCTGTGCTGAGTCAGTACCACGTCTAGGTTAGGGTTCCAGGTTGTGTTACCAAACATCAGTCATGTGAATTAGTGGAGAGCATAATTTGCTTCAACATTTAGGAGACATTAATTTTAAACTCCTTTTAAGTTAGTTAATTATTAATGCCCTTTTTTTTTTTTTTTTGCTTAAAACTTTGTATTGTAATCATTTCTTTTGTTGCTTTTATGGATTTGTTTATATCCCAACTCTTGTGTTGGTTCTCATCGAAAGGCTCTAACTTAGTCACTATCTTTACGAAATCACATTATTTCTTGTGCTTAATTATACACTTTTAGGATAATTACAATTACAATTACAATTGTGGTCAACGAGTCATTACTTCTTTTCATTTTATTTATGTGCTTGCTTATACATTATCTTGACTAAAGTCTTACAAACATAAATAGTTTTGAAAGGAAGGGTAAACCATGAAATCAGGGGACTTATTGTATGTATATTAAAATTATAAATCTTACCTTTCAATTCAAATATTGTAAGAATAAAGTAATGGGTAAATGACAAACCACATTAAGAGAACCAAACCATCAAAAAAACAAAAATTAATACATGGTGTTTGATCAAAGCGTGTGTTTTTTCTTTTGTTGGCCCAATGACTTTTTTTTTATGAAGAAATACACTAAATAACCACTTATTATCTCATACTAATTACTACTATTTATTGTATAAAGGCAATTCCATACCTATCAACAAATTAATACTAGTTGAAATTATATACTATTTTATAATTTGTGTTCAAAATATTTATCTCTAAAAAAAATAAAAAGAGGACCAAACTTAATTAATTACTGAGTCAGTGTAATATTAATTATATGTTATTCCTTTCTTAAAAAAAGAGAATGTGTACGTGGATTATTGAACGGTGTATGACATTATTCCCACAAAATAATTAAAAAAAAAAAAATATTCATTCGAAGCCCACTCATGTATACGGTCCTTTACAACTCCTTCGATTATTCAATATTTTAGAATAGAATTGCACTTTTGTCTTAAAACCAAAATACTATGCATCACTTTTCAATTCCTTCTTTGTTCATGAAGAAAATGGTGATTCCTTCTTCAATCTCTCCCCCACTTTCCCATAGAATCATTTATCATCTCCTCCTCTATCTTTAAACCTTATTTTCTTTATTTTATATTATTATTATCGATTGAATCTTTAATCTTGAATTAATTAATTGATCTTTAATTACTTAATTTCTTTATGGGTTCTGTTTTGTCGTCTGGTCTTGTTTCGGAGAGTAATGATGGCCCCAGTCTTGGTGATGTGCCGGAAAGTTGTGTCTCTTCCATTCTTATGTATTTGGATCCACCGGAGATTTGTAAACTTGCCCGGTTGAACCGGACTTTCCATGGTGCTTCTTTAGCCGATTTGGTTTGGGAGACAAAATTGCCTTCAAATTATAAGTTTCTTGTTAATCAAATTTTACAACAAAGTTTAGACAGTTTGACAAAGAAACAGATTTATGCCAGATTATGTCAAGCTAATTGCTTCGATGGTGGCACTAAGGTACGAATGATTATTATTATTATTATTATTAAGTGAAAATTAATGAAGATTTAATAAATTATTTGTAAATTAATTTTTTACAGCAAGTGTGGTTGGATAAAAAGAGTGGCAAGATTTGTTTGTCGGTTTCATATAAAGCTTTGAGAATTACTGGAATAGATGATCGGAGATATTGGAATCATATTTCATCTGAAGAATCCAGGTAATTGAATTTTACTTTTTTTTATTATTTTATTTTCTTTTCAAAAAAATTTAATAATAATAATAATAAAGAAGAAGAAGAAGAGCTCTAGGTTTATCTATTAACTATTTTCTTGGAGTTAAATTGGTGACATTTAATGGAAATTGATTATGAAAATTACCTAATTAATTAATTTGGAGGTCTTTCTTTCTAAAGGTTCCATTTATGGCAAAATAAAAATTCTTAAACATATAAAAGACGGGGTGGTAAATTAATAAATATTTTTATGTGATTGTTTTTTTTTTTTTTGCCAAAGATTTTTATGTGATTATGATGTTAAAGTTAATTGGAATCTTATTAATATGCATTAAATATCTCTTTTTAATGTAAAAAACAAATAAGATTTATAACTTTAAAACAAAAAATGATTATTATTATTATATATATTTCCATGACCTTATGAAATTATTAATTTGACAAAATAGACAGAAATATAAGAAAAAAAATGGAAATGTTTGGATTTGAAAAGTGTAAGTTTCCTTAAGTTAATTATTAAACTCTTATAGCTAATAACTTAAATTTTATATTCAGAATTTTATATTTATTTATTTTTTTTTTAATTTCATCAATTAGTATGCACTAAACTCAAAATAATGACGGGAAAACTTGTAAGATTATATATATTAGAACAAGAAGATTTGGATCTAATTACTTATTCGATTACTTGCCTTTCTGACCAAAGTATTATTTTCCATTATGATGCCTTGTACTAAACCAAGAAAATTATCAGCAGAACATGTTCTAAATATATAAAAAAAAAAAAATTATGAACATGTAGGTTCCATACAATTGCATATCTTCAACAAATTTGGTGGTTTGAAGTAGCAGGAGAATTAGATTTCGAATTTCCACCAGGCACATATAGTTTATTCTTCAGACTTCAATTAGGCAAAACTTCAAAAAGATTTGGCAGACGAGTTTGCAGTATCAATCAAGTTCATGGCTGGAATATAAAACCAGTTCAATTTCAGCTGTCAACGTCTAGTGGTCAGCGTGCTTCATCAGAACATTATTTACAAGTACAAGGAAATTGGGTTTATTATAATGTTGGTGAATTTGTGGCGGAGAAGCCTAACACACAAATTAAGATCAAATTTTCTATGACACAAATTGATTGTACACATACTAAAGGTGGTGTATGCCTCGACTCTGTGTTAATATGCCCTACTGAGTTTAGAGAGAAATTAAATCAAATTTAAATCATCTTAATTAGGCAGCTTTTTTTTAGGTAAATCGTCTTAATTAAGGTGTTTGTGATTGTAATTTTCACAATGCCTCTTTCTATGAGCATTATTCAAGCTCCATGTATAGCAAACTGGGAATTTATTGGTGTTTCTTATTAATTATATAATATGAGTTGTGCAGTAAAATCATGAAATTTGCGATTTGTTATTAGGTTTTTTTCCCTTTTTATTCTAGCCTAAATTATGGAAAACTTTTGCCCGCACTTTGTATATATTCTTCTCTCATACACTCAAATCAATGGATGAAAAAACATTTATACCCATTTGAAATAAATAAATTTCATAAAATTTTATCGAATTCATTTGCAATTTCAAATTTTTATATTTCAAATGAATGTATAGATTCACTATAATTTTAAAAATTCAATTCTATAAAATTGATTATAATTAAAATTAAAGTATAATCAAATTATAGGTAGAATTTACAAATAAATTCCACAATTTAATACAAATAAATTTTATTGACAAAACTATAATTACAACCTAACGTTATTTTTTCTCTTCCTTACTCCTTCTCATTTCACAAACACTAACTCTCTACTGCTTATTTAACCAGTAAAACACAAACTTTCATTGAAACTGCTGTTGATTTCTTATCACCATCTCCTGAAACAATCTTCTTCTTCTCTCAACCTAACCCTATAGTTTTGCCAATGTATTTGACTGTTGTAACAGATGACGAGGAAGTTGAACTAGGAGGAGACACATGTCGCAGAGGTCTACAGGAACGTAACAATCTTGTGGTTGTCATTATCAATTATAACTTGCTCTTGATTTCTTGCTTTAATTTATTTGCCTTTTGGATTGTTTGGAATTTAATTAGCCAATTGTTTGGTGGCCTCTGGTGCTTTTATAGAGACAGTAAGAAGAGAAGTTTCTCAGCATATTAGCTGAGAAGAAAGAGAGAGCTGGAGGCTGAAATTTGGTTTAAAAAATTATTTTATTATCTCGTGTTACAACAATCCTTATTAAAATAGGAAAAAGTATTAAAAAAATATATATTATGTGGTTTGACCCTTTTATATTTATGAATCTGTGATTTTTTTTTTTTAACAAAAAAGTCTGGTGGTTTATTCCGTTAGCAGTTTTGGATCTCTGCTACTAACACCGTTAGTCAACACTGACGTGTCACTTATTGATCTCACTTTTTTATCCAGTGATTATTTAAAAAAAATTAAAAAGTGGGGCTCACATGTGCCACATCAGTATTGACTATGCCACATCAGCTCAGCGTTGACTAACTGTGTTAAGATCGTAGACTCTAAAATGTTAACAAATCAAATCACATGATCCTCTTTGTAAAAAAAAAAAAAAAAAAAAAAAAAAAAAAAAAACAAATTCATAAGTGTAAAATGATCAAACTACAAGAATTTTTTTTGTACTTTCCCCAAAATATTATTATTTTATAATAGGTTATAAGATAAACATAATTAATCAATATTATTTATATATTTTCTTTGAAAGTTATAATTAGAGTAATCTAGAAAAAAATGTGAATTGAATATTCAATTCTAGATTTATTTCAAACACAATTAAATGGAATTCAATTAAATTTCACATTTTAAGTTATGTCATTCCAAATATGAGAAATGAATTCTATTTGAAATTCATTTGCAAATGAATTATACAACTTAAGTTGATTTGTTCCAAATATAATGTAAATTAATATGATTTATTATCATATGTAACGACATGTAATAGTTATATATCTCTTTGGCAAAAAAAAAGTAATAGTTATATATCTTAATGAAAAATAAATTTGACTCTCATCTTTGGGTCTCAATCATGAAATCAGGTACCCTGCTCAATAGAATATAAATAAACTTAAGAGACTTAGAATGATATATTTTCGAGGATGATTTCTGGCAATGATCCCTCAAAGCTCTTATAAGATGAGGCCATCTTTCTGAAGGTATATCATCAAAATGCTCTTTTGCTAGATCAAGCTCATTTATAAGATCCTTAGTTCTCACTTCAAGCCAGCCTCACCAGGCAATGAGCTAAAGTTCCTTACATGCTTAGTTATATCACAATGCATGATTATTAACACTTAGAACTCAGAATACATCAGCCACTGGTGCACCAAAATAGGACAAATCATCTTATCCTGAAACTCAACCAAGGCACGATCCTTACATGAGGCAGACGGAGCAATAGCGGGAGTCTGACATCATAGGACCTTATCCGCTCTATCTTGGCTAAGCCCTCTGCGTACCAATGAAAATAAAACACTTATGTATCAATTAACTTTTTTTCATGCTAACACGCATGGTATAAGACAAATATTCTCACCTACCACTATTCTCAAATTCTCTCTACAACTTCTTACATATTTCTCTCACTAAAATATTTTCTTAAGGTTGATCATCTTTTTCATTAAGAATCTTAAGAATTCAAACTACTGAATTAAGCATTAGAGAGACATGCACTTTGATACTAATTATTAATCTTGTAAATTTAATAGACTATCTTAAGCCAATGCTCACACAAAAGAGATCCATAATCTTTCATTAAATATCTCTGGATCACCATATATTTTGATATAAATATATACAGTGTTAATTTCCACTTTGTATTAAATCTGAAACTGTAAAGTAGGTTCAATGTTTTTATATAAAAAAAAAAAGTTATTGAAGGAGAGTATATTGTTAATTGGATATTTTATTAGTTTAACTATTTCACGTGAGTGGCGGATCTAATTTCTTAGCTTTTAAGGCGATATTAAAAAAAAATTTTAAAAATTTAGGAGAGCAAAAATTATTTTTCAAAAAATTTAAGTCACATTTCAATGTATATTAAAGATTTTAAAAAAAAATTAGGAGGATGACTACCACCTTCGCCTTACAGGAATCATGTGAATGATTAAGATTGGAGTTAAATTATGAGTCAAGTGGGCCAGATTGTGTCCGTAGCCGTTCATCTTTGGGCCATAGGGTTTGGAGTTGGGAGAAGGACAATTGAGTAGTTGAGTCCCATCTTTAATTATAATCCAAGGGCCCAACGCAAATGCAAGGCTCTAGTTGGCATTCTTATCCGTAGTATGTTGATTTTTTTAATTTATCTACAAAGGACAGCGAGTTATCGAAATTGAAATATGCATTTATTGTTACATTAGGTGATATTTCATAATATTATTTAACACTTATAATTAAATTTTAAAAATTAAATCCTTCAATCATTTAGCACTTAATTTTTAATATTAGTTTTTAATTTTATAAAACACCATTTTTAGTATATGTTTTCTCATTAGAACAATGACATGACATTCCATCCAAAATATAAAATAAATATAGAAGAGAAAAAGAAAAAAAATTAACATACTGAAATATAATTTAATGATAAGTATATATTCTCTTAAATAATAAATCGATTCTCTCTCACAATACTTTCTCTCACAATACTTCAAAAAAAAATTGAAAAGACAAAGCACTAGTGCTTGTGAGATGGTCAACCGGCAAAGTTGGAAAGAAAATTGAAGGATAAAGTATTTCTTCTTCTTCTTCTTCTTCTTAATGATTCACTGAATTATCCTCATTTTTTTATAGATAAAATATTTCTTCTTCTTTCTTTCTTTTTAATGATTCATTTAATTATCCTCATTTCTTTATAAAAATAACTGTTGGTTAATAAGTATTTTCAGCCATTTGTTTGAAAAATTGAATTATAGTTGATTTTAAAATTTTTATGTGCTAAAAACAAATATAATTTATTTTTTTTATTTTTCTATAAAATATATAATTTATATTAAAAATTTAATAGTTTTATTGTCAAAGGTCAAAGCCATGTTTTATATTATATAAGTACTCAAATTTTCAATTTAATTTTTTAAAAAAAGTAAAGACTTGACAAAATCTCTAAAATAATTTCACAAAATTGTAAAAAAAATTGTAAAACTATTCAAATAATGTGAAATAAAATCTCAAAATTGATTGCTTGACTGATAAAAGTCATAAAACTCATTCCAAACGAATATGAATAGAACAAAAATAAATAAAATAAAATACTAAAATTATAGACTTTTTTTTTAAGTAATTTCAATTTAATAAAAAAAAGCCAAAAATTCAATTTCACCCTCATACTGTACAATGGATCTCAATTTCACCCTATAACAAAATGGCTCAATTCCACCATTTCAATTGTAAAATTGAGCCAATTAAGCTCAATCGAAATGGCTCCGTCTAAAGTCATTTATGATTTACAAAAGTTGTTTTTTTTTTTTTTTAATTGTTTTGAATCAACTTTCCTTAAAAGTCACATAAGAAATCCTAGCAAAAAAGAAATCAAAATTTAGGTGAATTCACTTTAAAATTTATATCTTTCTTTAGTTCATTATCCTTCAAGTTCTTGTCTTCTACTTTTCTTCACTATTCTACTATAAAGCTCTTTGCTTTTTCCTAAAATGGTGCAAAATGCATAATACAGTAACATACCCATCGTCGATGGCAGCATCAAACTAACAATGATATCGTGGAAAAGGGTCTTGAAAGTGGCTTAGTAGCTGCCACCAATCACGATGCCACTTCACGATACTCTGGGCAAAGTCCTAGCTGAGGATATTCGTGCTCCTGATCCTTTGCCTCCTTACCCAACTCAAGGTAATGAAATGGCCCTAAAACCCCTTTCTGATTTTTATTTTTTACTATATTAATAGAATTTATAGTAATATGATACGGGTATTGCATTATGGTTATGCATAGTTGTTTTAGATGGACCTCGTGAGTATCCGGTGATTACTAAATCAAGAGCTGCAAATGATAGGCTTAGCTTCACTGTTATTAGTGCTTATGTAACTACTGGAGGTTAATAATCACTTATTCTTGCTATTCTTTTAGTTTTTCTATTTATTCTTTGTGGTTAATTGGTCAACACTCCAAATTGAAATTCTAGATTGATGGCTGGTTGCTCCCTTCAGTAGCAGACAAGTGCAATATAAACTGAAAAAGAACAACGAAAGTGGTGAATCATATTTCTAACTTTATCAGTCATGGAGAATGGACTTTTTCAGATTCTTTTAATGCTGATGTTAGAGCTGCAATCTCACAGGTTAATTTCCTCTTAGAAGACAATGATGTTTGTGTCTGGAAATTCTCCTCTAAAGGTACTTTCACAACCAAAGGCTATTATAATTATCTTTGTGGTTCAATACATTTAGCCTCTTTGAGTCGTTTTCTGTGGGGATCCTTTATTCCTCCATCACGTTCTATCCTGTGTTGGCTAGCCTTCCTTGGTCAGCTGCCGACGGAGGATGTATTGATTAGTTGAGGGTTGGCTTTTCCATCAAGGTGCTCACTTTGTTTGGAAGCCTGTGAATCAATTCTCACGTTTTTGTGACTTGCAAGATGGTTGGTAATATTCATTGTAATTGCTACTTAGTGTTAATCGATTGAGTTGGCTTTTCTGCTGGTCAATTTGCTGACTTTTAAATAATTGATTATATGCCATTGGAAATCGTATTTTTTATTATTTTACAAAGAGCAAAAAAAAGATTGATCATAATTCAAGAAATTGTATTCTCCACCATGGATCACCTCTCTTTCTTGCTCAAGCTTAGTTGTTCAAGCTTCAGGGGATGAATCTCTTACATTGATAATTAATAATTCAATAGCTGATATTCATTTTAATTGATGCTTTGTTTTTGGATTTTAAATTTCAAGTTGTTACTTTATTCATGTCATTTAGATTTTTTTTATTTTATATTCTTTTATTTATATAACTTTTAGGGAAAGTGGGCCCAAAACAATAAAAAAAATGCAACTTTCCTAAATTATAAACAACTCATAATGGATAAGTTACCAATGGGGCTTAATTGCCCAGTTTTTCAAATGCAAGAGGGAAATTAAGCCATTTTGTCATCCGGGAGTAAATTTGAGATTGAGTGTCAAGTATTGGCGTGGAATTGAGCTTTTGGTATACAAAAAACAAAAAAAGTAGAATTGTGTCATAAGCATGTTTTTATATCCGGCCCGTTAAAAGAAGTAGATCAAGGATCAGATATTCAACCTCAAAATTTTAATTAATATCGTATATTTATTATTTATAGGTTAAAAATAAATATAATATATATATAATTAAAAAAAATTATGATAATATTATATCTCAACATAATAATATCTAATATAAATTATAACATATTAATATCCAACATAAATCTAAAAAAAAAAAAATTATTTTATATATATATATATATATATATATATATATATATATATATATATTAAAATTTCATAATTAAATCACATGCAATGATAATTTAATTAAACATTTAAATTACTTAATATACTTTATCAAATATAATTACATATCTCATTTATTATTATTTTCAATTAAAAAAAATCAAACTTAATTTTTTTTTTTTTGCCAAAATCAAACTTAAAATTTTACTTAAATTATAATATATACTTACTATTATATTAAATGTGAATAGATATTCTAATTATTTTATTATGCTTTTATATGTATATATATAGTAGTATTTATTTCATTTCATGTGTATGAAATAATTAATTAATAATTAATAATATTATATTTTATTATTTACTTATAGTTTAAAATTAGAATAAATAAATAAATATAATTTTTATATTTTTACACTGATTGAATATTGAATAATAATATATTATTGTATCTAATTAATTAATAAACTATAATACTACAAAAATTAATTAATAAAAAAAGTAACTCGAAAAACTCGTGAAATCCGTGAGCAGATCTTCTAGGTAAGCGGGTTCCCGGTCAGGTCAACAAATTTTTAACAGGTTTTAAGAATTTATGCGTGACTCGGTCTGGCATATGAACCTATTCTCGGTTTTTCGATTGAACCAGTCGGGTCGGGTTGAGTCTGACAACTGTGGTCCTAAGAAAAGCGAAGACGGTCACGATCTCTCTCTCTATCCAGAGTTTCGAAGTTTTAGATGTTTGAGGTTTCTTTTCAATTTTCATGGTGGTTTAGATCTTCCATTCCAACGTGCTTCCATTTCCTGTCACCATAAAGGTATTTTTTTTTTAATCTTTTTCCAAACTCAACCTTATTTAGTATTATATTTCATATTTCTTTTCGTATATTTGTGCGTAAATGTATAATTTTATTTCAATTTGATTCCTAGAAAGATGCAATCTTTTAATTTTCATGAAATTAAAGTTTTGTTTTTTAAATCCCCTCTCTGATGGGTATGACGAAGTTGATTTTGCTGATTAATATTTTACCCATTTAATCACCTTCACAAATTTGGATCGCCTTGATTTTGCTTTTTTTAATCAAATTCTAATATAATTGGATTTAATCCATGCTATTTAGTAATGGGGTTGCTTTGGTTTGTCTTAATTTGATAAACAGTGGAAATATTTATAAAGTTCTCTCTGCCATTTGTTTATTGTGGTAATTTTTGAACTGCTTTAATCAAGGTCGAGTTGGTTGCTGATCTGTGGCAAATATGTCCACTATGGATAATCGTGGTGATTTTATACAATGGCTTGGAACTGATATGTCAATCGAGATTTTCTCGCGTTTGGATGACCCATCTGATCTTGCCCGTGTTTGTTCTGTTTCCAGTTCTTGGCGCCACTTTGGTATGCCTATATTTAATCATTTTGGCATTTTAATTATAATTATGCACACTGGTATGTTATCTCAATTGGGGAATTGATATCTGGTATGGTTATACGTCCTATTGAAACTTCAATTCTATGTAGAATGTGGTTTAGTTATATTTTCATCACGAGCATGATTGGGCTTAAAGAAGTAAATGGGATATGTATTCATGTGTTTTTTTCCCTTTTTTTTGAGTTGCTTCTGAATGATGGTGATGTGGGATTTGTTAAATTCTGCAGTGATCGTGAATGGCCTTTGTAAGCAGCTTTGCTTGAAATTGTTTCCTGAAATGTCTAGCGTTGCCCATATCATTGAAATGAACAAGATGATTGAACCTGTAAGTGTCGGACAGAGTGTTTGCCCAGAGTGGGAGTGCCTTAAAAGGAACCATAGAGTCTTTGCTCAACTGGCTCAGGGTCTTACCCCTAACTTGCAAAATGATTGCATTTCAGAAGCTATTAGTGCATCCAGCACTGATAATTACCCTGAAGAAAGTATTTGGAATACTTTGGAGCCAAACGATAGAGTTAGGCATGGAGCTTCATACTGGTCAAGCAAAGGGCAAGATGAAACTACTGTTCCTGAAGCATTGGTGTATAGGTTGATAGCTAATTTATGTCTTGTTACTGAAATCCATATTCAACCATTCCAAGGTTAATCCTGATTGCTTGTGCTTTTGTATTTTGACATTCTTCTAATGCAAGGATATTTATCATTTTTTATTTGTTGAGAAAAAATAACACCTGACTTGATAAATAAGCTTATGTCTTCATATCAGCATACTTTCAGAATGGCTTCCCTATATATTCATCTAAGGCTGTCCGATTTAGACTGGGTCATCCCAAGCTTCCATTACAATTGGAGAATGATGTCACAGTTAATTCTGCTTCCAACCACAATTCACTGGATGACAAGTTTATATGGACATATACTTCACCAGAATATCCTATGGCTCAGGTAAGTTGCATTCTCCGATTGTTGTTGTATGATTGTATCTGGCATTCTGAAGGGTTTCATTGGTTTGTTGGTCCTTTTTCACTCATTTAGCAACATTATGAAGCTTGAGTTGGACAAGTCTATTTTCCTTGCATACTGTGCATAAATTAAAGTTTTTCCCATTTGCATAAATTAAAGTTTCTCCCATCTTTATATATTTCATATGATGATTTCTGACTTATTTTTTTGGTACATTAGAACTTAAATGATGAGTTACATGATAGGGGTAGCTTTACCTTTCCCATAAACCCCAACTCAATCCGGGATTCGAACTTGAGACCTCTTGATGAAGACTTAAGTTCTTACATCTGGGTTGTCCCCTTGATGACTTTCTGACTCGTTTATCATTATAAAAATACTGTTTGAGATTGTGTAATGAGAGAACCCAAATAATGGTTTTTATTTTTTATGGTTTCAGTTAGTAACAAGCAATTTTTTTTGTGATATGATTATTGAAATGATAGATACTGAATTGCTGATCACTTTGTAAACTGGAAAATTAACTATTATTATCAGTTAGCCTAAATTATGCATTTTCTTAGAATTTCTGAACATTTTGAATGACTTCAAAATTTGAACAACTTGAGTAACAGGAAAACTGCTTGCAAAAGTTCAAGCTACCAGAACCTGTCCTCTGTATTGGTGGGATTCTGCAAGTTGAGCTACTGGGTAGAGTTCAAAGACAAGAAGAGGATAGAAAATATTATATATGGTCTCTCTCTCTCTCTCTCATATTATTAATTTGTATTTGGCTTTAATTTATCTGAAACAAATTCTATGAATTTGTTATAGCTTCATTATTTGAGTGCATATGCATTATACAACTGATGCTAGATCCCCAAGTTAGGTAACTGTTTCTAATATATAACTGCAAGTCTAGGTGATACTTGAGGAAATTACCATTCAGTACCATTAAAATGTATTCCACCTTTCATGTTATTCACTTTAGAAGATAACCTTATTGTTTTAAAATTATTTCTTATTATTCATTTTTATGTCAACATGGAAAAGATTACTTCGTGTTTTACAGTTTTGGGATTATGAAAAATGCAATATTTCCCCTTTTTTTTTTTTTTTTTTATGAAAGAAGAGTGTGGAGAAAAGGAAGGAGAGAGGGTTTGTTTTGTCTGGATTCCAACAAATGATGGCTTAGAATCTCTTGATGAATTAACTAACATTTTCTCTAATGACATGGGCCATCACAAACAAGAGCTTGTTTACTTATTCTTTTTGCCTCCTCTCTCTCTGCTTCTAGTTTCTCAATGGTTAGCGATTCTGATCTGCCCCAGATGCTAACAACCAGAATGCTGCAAATTGAAATTATGTTGAAGCATGGACTGTGGCAGCAATTTAGGATTTGATTACAAGTACCAGTTTTCTGTGCTTATGGCCACCAGTTATGGCACCTGAAAGAATTTGGAGTGGACTTTCATAAATGCATACACAGCGTGTACTTGTTGACAGTTTTCAAATTTGCTTTGCTTTATTTGCATAATCTCTGTATAATATACTATTCCTGATGTGATGCCTTAGAATTTGTTTTCATGGTGCAGTATATCTCATGTCCAGGCTGTGGGACGACCCCTGTCGCATCCATTTGATGTAGAGATACTCGATCCCACGGGAAAGTGCACCTTGAAGTATCGCCCTCCAAGAGAAAACTGCATGTTGTCTGGTGGATCACCTAAAGGTGAGGCAGGTACATCTCACTTGCACTCATTGACTATTAGATTGATGGAGAGAAGTGCTAGGGGATGGGAAAATATGATTTTGAACACACACTGCTTGGGATTGGGCCAGTTGATGATGAGGATGAGTCAGATGATGAGCTTTTGGAGGACGACTTGGATAATATCTCAGAATAATCTTTAAAATTCTTATTCACAGTGCCACATCTTCCTCTTTGAACTCATTGGCGGAAGATTAATGATCATTGCAGAAGTGTCACTGACAGTATATATTGGTATGGAGGGGGGCAGTTCTCTTTTTGACCAGTTTGATCATATATATGTGAGACTAATTTGTTATTTAGTTGATCTTGTAATTATGAATTTTTATATTTAAGTTATTAACATAGCAGTTACCTAATAATTGATGAGACCTTCCTATAACCATGTTAGAGGGCATTGCATTTTACAACTTGATAAAGGGCTCAGATGGCTCAAGGTATTTTTAAGCCGGGCCTTTTAAGGGTTCGGTTGGGATTGAGATTTTGAGTTTGGAGCTGCTTTTGAAAACTCATTATGATAATTTTTGTATATTTTTTAATATATATATATATATATATATATATATATATATATATATATATTAAATCTCAAAGATCTCTAAGGGCAAACCACGATTTAGAAAGCAAATAGCCACACAGAAAGCGCGAATGATGAAAATTAAATGGGTTCATCATGGTGGGTGAGGGGGATTGGATGGATGATAATTGATAACATGATTCATAATTTTTGTCAATGATATCAGATGATCATGGGAATTTGGTTATCAGGAAGTCTGAAATAATGGGCCCAAGTTCAAAAACTCTGATCAAGTTGCAAGGGTAAACATAGAGTCGCCCTGTAAAAATGGACTTGCAATTAGTAGTCATTTAAAATTCTCAAATTCTAGGAATCAAACCAATTGAAACCTGTAATGCAGATATAAATAGTATGATCCCTATCTACTACTAAAACAAATTATTTGTTGGTCAATCTGTATTGTACCAAGTTACACGCATCACCAATATAAATCAATGATATTCTATAACAAACTAAAAGCTTAAAAAGAAAATATTGAAATGATCTCAGTTTATTCTTTAAAAAAAAAATGATCTCGAAATCATGATAAACATGACATGTTTTCACACACCAATTCATTAAATCACTTGTGATAAAAACTTGAAAAATCCTGGCATATAGAGTTTTATAACCATAAATCTTCTCATAAAAAAGGGACGTCCAAGACACTTCTAATGGAAGCAAAATATATACCGCAACAGAAAATTGGTGCCTGAGAAGACACATCCAAGAGAAGAGAATACTATATTGCAAAACTCATTAAAATATCATATTAGCTATTCCAGTTTTAGTCCGACAGATTACACTTGCAAGACTTGACAGAAAGCCCTCAAAGAAGAGAGAAAATAAAAGATGAGAAGGAAGAAACAAAAACGGAAAGAAGCTAAATTACCTACAGAAATACAAGTGCCTAATGTCACAACAAATTCGATCATTAGAAAAGCAAAGAAGAGATGGGGAAAAGCAGCTATTTTGATATTCTGTACAAATATATATGGCCAGCATTCGCTCAATGACAGCGAATAATTGGGCCATACCATGTTAGTCATGCCTTCCAACCATAACCAATGTTATCATCAAGGTCACTGTTAAAAAAGCCATTTTCAGTGAACTCGTGGGCAATATCTGGAACAATGTCCTCCTGCAAATGGAGATTCTGAGGCAAATCTGACCCTTTATGGTTAAAACCACTATTGCCACCAGCTGTAGAAGAATCACTGTTCGAAGCAGCCTTAAAACTGTTACTTCTGCTTGGTGCAGGTCCTGCAACACTTCCTGATACAGTGGCAGCAGCAGCAGGTGCTGCCGAAGAGTTGCTTCCAAAACCCAAGCCATTCCTTGCCATACTCCCATTCCCATTCTGTCCGGCAAGAGAATGTTGTTGCACTCCTCCCCCATTATTATTAGACATCTCCTGCAGCAGTTGCTGGATCATCTGCTGTTGCAAGGCCTGGCTGCCTTGAGGAGTTTGTGGATGGTTTTGGTGGAGTAAGTTATTAGCACTCAACGTTCGCTGCTGTGGCTGTTGGGGAGGTATTTGCGGACTTGAAAAGCCACTTGCAGGTAAATTTTGCATGGATCCTGGTACAAAAGCAGCAGGTCCTTGGAAGTTTGAAGATGGGCTCTGACTAGAATTATTGAAAGATGATGCAGGTTCTTGTTGGAGAGAGTTAGAGTTTGAATTCATTGAGTTTTGCCTCATGAGTAGATTCTGGTAGTTAGTCAGTGCCAAAGCAGCCTGTGCTGGACCACTTAAAGCTCCTCGACTAACCATGTGAGGATTGTTACTCATGTGATTATTTATGCCAGGATGTAATGCCATCAGCTTATTAAGGGTGTTCCTGTCAATTGGCAGGCCCTGAACATTTGCTAGCTGCTCCATTTCCTGCATCTTTTGCATTTGGAGCTTGGCTGCAGTGGTATGTCGAGGATAATTTTTCAAGCCCTCTGCATGCAAGGGTTGGAATGAGATATCCGCGCATGCAAGGTAAAAATAATGGACATAGTTGCAGAACTAATTAGGCAACAGAAACAACAAAGCAAAATGACCAGAGTTCAAACATATCAACTACAAAATTTTAAGCAGATAAGAAGCAATGTGTCAACAGACTGAAGATTATTAGGAAAAAGCAATCTGATTACCACAGTATTAAATCAGATTGATCAATAAGAGGGAAGACTTGCCACCAAATAAAAGATGAATATTACTTCAGTCAAAGGGCAGAGCATCAGAAAGTCAATGTATTTGCATATTTCAATTTTAAAAGATATCCAAACTAAATAAAACCATAACAACACAAGTTACCAGGTAGGGGTGAGCAAAACCGAACCGAACCGAACAGACTGGTTCGGTTTGGTTTTTTAAGTGGTTCGGCTCGATTTGATTTTTTAAATAGTGAACCAAATTAAATTTCGGTTCGGTTTGGTTTTTACCAAAAAAATTCAGTTTGAACCGAACCAACCAAAATTTTAATATATATATATATATTAACAAAAATATATATATATAGTTTATTAAAATAAAAAGAAAAAAAAGTCAAACTGAACCAAACCAAACTTTTTCGATTCGGTTCGGTTTTATAAAAATTTCGATTTCAGTTCGGTTCAAATAAATTATAGGTTCGGTTATTTTGATTATTTCGGTTCCCGAATGCTCAGCCCTACCAGGGAAGGCATATGGTAAAGTATACCAGCAAGCATGTACTACAATCTCGGAAAAGTAGCCCCAAATTATTCTTAGACCACAAACTGCTAATGAACTTCAACATTACTCTCCAAACTGCTGAGAAGCTTATAAGTAAGACTCAATTGAACTTCCAGTACAGTGAGCACGCGCAAATTTGCATAAACTTACTTCAGAAAGCATAATAACAATATGATCTCTAATTACAAAAGAGGTTGCCATTAAGAGAATTACCTATCGGCCCAACTTTGTTCTCCCGGCAGAAATCAATCAGATCCTTCATGCTGTTGACAACCTCAGAGATCTATCACAAATTGGAGTGAAAACTTAAAAGAAAAATCAAGAACATATTCTAACTTAAAAGAAAAATCAAAGAACATAACAGAATCTTATTTCTATATATACCGAAATCCATATCCAAAAACAGCTTAAAATATACCTGCAAACACCTAACATATCTTTTGGAAAAACCCAAATCGTTTAGAGATTGCAACTCCAAAGCCTTTGCAAGCTGACGCCCAGCAGTCAGGACCCTTAAAAACAATTCGCATTTAATTAGTTAGTATTAACAGTTAAACCTACTTGTACTGTCATGAAAATCCAGTCTTGTGCAAAACAAAGAGAAAGACTCAAGGTCAAATTCCATAAAACCATTAGTTGACTTGCAGTCCTCGTGTAGATACTATTGTGAGAAAATATAGTCATTATATGCCCTTATTACTCAAATCTCAATCAAGATCAGAGTCAGAGATAACATTTTCTGAAGGCCACTGTAAGTGCCTGTCAAATGGCTCCTCAATTTTTTTAGTCATAAAGCCTCAAGAACAGAATATATTTGATCCCTGTTTTTGCTAGTCACTTGGGGTATCTTGAAGGACTTCAGCCAAAAAGAATTGAGCAAGCAGGCACCCAGCCAGATAAGGAAAGGAATCAAGTTACTATTCAATTTACTCACATATTGCTGTTTGTTTGCAGGTCCTGCTGTGAAACTCCATCAGATCCACTTTCAGCAATTGTACTCTGGCATTTTTGTGCAACCTGAACTAACTGATTCACCTGCAACACTTGGCAATTCAACTTAAAAGTATTTATGTATTTAAGAACTTCATAGTTATGGCTGAGCATTTGGTCAGTCGGTTCAATTTATTTGGTTCAAAAAACTTTAAAAACAAATCACATTAATAACTGAACCAAACAGAATTTCAATAAACACCAAATTCTGCCTAGTCAATTTATTCAGTCTATTCAGGTAAGGCTTCTTATTTGACTTCAATTTTTTACCAAAATTAATGGATATTTGGAGCATTCAATATCCTTAAGTTCAATTAACAAACAAGAAAAAACAGCTGACACGTGATTTCCCCTCACTTTTTGCTTTACCTGCCTCCTCCAGAAAGCATTTACTTGCTGGAAAAGAAAAGAACTGCATTCTTTTTCTCTATAAATTCTTCAATTGTACATATTTACTAGGACACATTTGCATATTAAGCTAAATTTTGGTAAATAACCCCTTGCATCTTTCAAATTTATTCTGAGGTATACAACCCAAATTTTTATCAACTTCAAGTTTTCAAATCAATTTTAACCACATAAATTATCCAAGATAGAATATTTCTAACATTGTTAGTAATAACATAACCCAGATAATTTCTTGTGTTTGTTCTCCAGAAATATAAAAAAAACCCAGCTTTCATTTAAGGATTCCAATCAACATAAGACATGACAGGATTACTGATGGTTCATTTATTCACAATTCCTTTTTCCCTTTCTTTTTTTTGTGAAATACATTTATTCACATCATAAATCATTTAGGGCAGCAAAAGTTACAACAAGAGAAAATAAAGTTTCAAAATAGTACCTGCGGTGCAACCATCCTTCGTGGTAGAAGTTCTTCATGACGCCGAGCACAAAATTCCCAAGATAAGATCTGAAATGCAGAGACATGTAAGCAGCTTATTTCAACAAATTTAACAACATATGATACATGCAAATGAATAATATTTTCTATTGACCTTCAAGTCATGTGTGAATATGATACGAAGCTGACCCTCACGAACAACACGAAGTTGCTCATATACACTCTCTTGAACTGCTTTTCCATACTCTAGCATCATTATTCCAGATGGAAATCTACATTCACGAGGTAAGTCTAGAAACAGAAGCTCATCAATGACACCGCTGCCAAATTTGATTTCATCAAGTCTAGAGAGTACTTCAAAAGTGGCCTCTGTAAAAATTGCCCCAAAAAGTGAACGTAATAAATCTCTAGAACAAGAAACTTGTAAAGATACTAAGTCACTAATACAGAATATGCGGACTATATACTCAAACCATAAATTTTTGTCTTCTCTCGCTGACTATATGCACTTTTGCATAATATGTGATATATTATTGATAAACAAAAAATTATACATGTGACATTAAGTTACTTCAATGTCATTAAAAATATCAATCTAACAAAGTGGAACCAAACAAGCTCAAAAGCAAAGTTATTAAAAGGGCTAATACAGGCAAAAGTTGGTAGAACAAAATCTTAGATAAAACATTGGTAAAAATATGAAACTACAGTTTATCTTAAAGCATTCTACCTCTGCACTTCAGCCAATGCCCAAGGGCAAATAATTAAATAGAAAATGGAAGAACTAAGGTACCTTTTTCCCTGTTTATTAATGATGATGAGAGTCTCATTTAACAAGCAGCGCTAATATTTCAGGAGCGTACAAAGAAATAGCAATAAAAAATGATCAATGATGCCAAACAAGGAGACAAAAGATGAACTTTCCAAAACATCTTAGATAAATAAAGAAGCTTGTATAAATAACAATTCTAGAATCCATCCCTGCAAAGCATCTAAATTCTTTTCTTTTCTTTCTAAAAGCACAAGACAGGTACTGGAAATAACAAAATCAACAGAGAGCAACCATTGACACCACATGCCAAAGAATGTGCACATATTGCTCCAAATCTCCACAACCCCCGACGCACAAAAAATAAAAAAAAAAGCACACACTCACAAACACATACCAAATTCTGTCTTGGAACTAGATCTATTCTCGATTTTGAGATCAGTTCTTCCTTCAACAACCAAGAGAAACAAGCCTCATAAGCATGTAAATCCTTTCGTATTCTAAATTATTTTCCCTAATCCAACCCAGATTTAGCACACCCATTCTAGTATAATGTCATTTCATGTCAACAAAAGTACTAGAAGTTAAAATGACTAGTCTAACTGTGACCTAGGAGAACCAGTGTCTAAAGAAAGAGAGGGCAGATGAAGTGAAATGGAAGTTGATATATACATCTCTCTAATCTCTCTTAACACATTTGTTGGTTGAAAAAAAAAAGGGTCCGCAAACATATCTGAACCTTCTGAGGAGTTGGAAAGCACTGTAACATCATACCAGAATGAGCATCAAACTAAACGTAAATAAAGTTCCTATGGTACAACCCTTCTTCTTCTTATCCCTCTTCAAAGATGAAAACTCAAAATCGCATAGCAAGACAAATAAATGATAGCATAAGCTAATTTACCAAAAATCTTGTTTTTTAGAGCTTTACTGCAGCAATAAGGCATAACATGAACTTCTTCAAATTTGAAATTCAAATATACTTTATAGATTCATATTTCCATTTGTGATCATATAATCATAATATTTGCCAATCCACCTGTGTAAAAATTATACGTGTTTGATCAACTTTGATTTAGTCATATTAAAATCAATTCAAAAAGTGGCCAAAGTTTGACAACTTTTCCTCCTTTTCCCCCAAATATAAGAACTTTTGCACACAGTTAAGGTAGTCCTTAGCTTCTATGAACTGAAGAACCTATTATTGCACTCTTTAAAATGCAACTGCCGAAATCAAGTCAGCAGCTTTTGAAGTCAACTATAAAATTTCAAGAATCACAGTTTAAAGGTAATCGTCTTGAAGCAAAAAAAAAAAAAAATCAATTCTATAAAAACACCTAATTCCCTTACCAAATCCTCTTCCAGACTTAGAGCCACAAATGTCACATTGCCAAGCCTCCTGAAAATCAAACAGGAAATAATAAGGTTGACTTTGAACAAATGTAACAGTAAATATAATATTTTGACGCAATATATAATAAACAGAAACATAAAATAGTTCCACCTAGGGAGATGTAATTACTAAAGCAACTAAAATACATCATTTTGAATGAAAAATCAACTTGCATAACCGATAATGGTAGGCAAAAATTACTCATAACAGCAAGAAGTTTAACATTATCATATAAAAATCATCTTCTTATGTTGCAAAAATAGAAAAAAATATATTTAACAGCACAAAAAAAACTTACCATAGCCGCCTGAGGGAAAACACCAAGTGCATGATGCCCAACATTATCATATAATGACAAGCACCATCTTTTCTTTGCACGAGGTGAATAATACTCTGCCACAAATTTCCTCCAATAGGCAATAGAATTCTCCTGTCCAAATAAATTAAGCAATAACAAAAGAATTACATGGCAATGTACACATGAGTTGCTTAAACTGGAACTATAATTGCTATACTGAAATTGGAACTTACAGCTGGCCGCTGTCGCTGATGATACAGATATTGCATCAACCGACGCGCACATATACCTCCATCATAGGGACGCTTCATGGCAGATGCTGGCTGCATTGTCTGTTGTTGCATTTGCTGCCTCAACTGCATCTGCTGCTGCTGCTGCTGCAAATGGGCTCTTTGCAATGGTGGCATAGATTGGAAAAGCTGCTGCTGCTGCTGCTGCTGCCTCAGTCTCTGCTGATGAAGCAAATTTTGCAACTGTGGACTCCGGCCCTGTAATGGCATGCTGTCCTGTCTCTGAAGCAGTTGTTGGAAAACTTGCTGCTGCATAATATCTTCCTGTTTGATATCCAATCTCGGCTTCTTTTGCACTTGGGATAGATTATTAGGGTCCTGTAGGAAGGTGCCAGGAGCTCGTGGCCCCATCGGAAGTGAAGCTTGTGCAGTTTGAGATGTAGGCAGGGATGTAGCACTTGAAGCCCCCTGTTGCTGCTGTTGATTCTGCTGAACTTGCTGCGCACTTGGATCTTGATGATTGCCCTGCTGAACTACGGAAGACCCATCAACAACTGATGATCCTGAAATGCTTATATTATTGGATGAAAAAGACATGGGAGATGCTGGCAAGCGCATATATGACTCTGTATTGATGCTCGCACTTCTCTGCAAATGGGGTCCTCCTGAAAGTGCTGAATTTGCATCTGTCACCAAAGAACTTGCCCCAACACTTGGTCCAGAGTTTGCCACACTGTTCAAAACCGCATTATTCATGTCCCCAGAAACCGGACCCAGATTGGGACGCCCAGTTCCGGGAATCGAATTGGATGAGTTACCAAATGATGAGGTCAAGTGTGAGTTAACTACAGCCTGGGACTGCCCATCCCCCTGGAAGAAAATTCCTGAACTTGAGGAAGATTGGGCTAACCCTCCAGCCACACGAGAAGGTGCCATGGCAGGCACCGCCCCCTGGTGGCCAGAGTCTAAATAGCTCTCCAGAGCCAGGCCTAACCAGTATTTTCAATTAAAAATATGCTCAATCCACTTAATATCTATAAAAACTGAAACCCATGCAACCAAAAAAAAGCCCAAAAGAATATATTAATACAAATTTCTACACAACAGAATCACAATTCTGCTTCACCAGCCAAAGAGAAAACAAAATCTGATTGTCACTGATCAAGGAGACTCTTGTTTGGACCAAATGGAGTGCAATATTTTGTGATCTGTTTGAGCTTTGAACAATTTGTTGTAGGGATCTAAGAAACGTTCAATAAAAAAAGCAAATAACACCATTAGCTGTAGAAAAACACATACTAAAATTGAAAAAATAACGCACAAAATTTTTAAAATTAACTTCCCTCTTAAATAAATCAGAAAACTATAAAGAATAGTAGAAACACCGAATCTTTCAGTATATGACCGCTCAAGCACGAGAAAATCATAATTTCCCAATTATCCCCTCAAAGAAACCCTAATTTTTAGTTAAGCTACTAAAAAACAATGAGACTAGCTGACAACACAAACCCCAAATTTAAGCACATTAAAAGGCCTAACAGCGATGGTATCACACAACTCAGTGCAATTAACAACCAATCAAGCTTAACCTTAAGTTAATCGTACACATTGAAAACCAAAGAGTGTGGCCAAACTCATATCGATATATCGTTATTGCCAAAATTCCCCCAAATGAAATTACCCAATATAATCAACGGTTTAACCTTGATTAAACACTTCAATTACAACTTAAACCTAAAGATCAACAAGTAGGCAAGCCAATAAAATCCATAAAAAGAAAATAATTAACTTAAAACACTTGAGTTTTCAGGTCCAAGAGATCGATCAAAATTTAACTCTTGAACCAAACAAAAGAAAATAAAAAATAAAAAAGAGTTCAAATAATTTTCAAAAAGAATTGTTAATGAAGAAAAAACTACTAACCTTGAAACAGCGAGCTGGATAAAGCGAAAACGTTACTTTTTTTTTTTTTCTCTCAATTAGGAAACTGAAATCAGGGGAAGAAGAGAGAGAGAGAGAGTTCGAGGACGCCGTTTATATACCTAGCGGGAATTGCAGAGACGGATAGACCGGCTGCACTAGTAACTAGCCCATATATCACCGGCTATTTCCGGTAAAAACATGGACACGTGTCGATCATATATTACAGTAACGTAGTCGGTGTTAGATCGCGCGGTGGATACGAGAGCTTGTTTATGACGTGGCTTATTATCATTGGTTTATCTGAAGGTTGCCTATCATAGATCGGTAGGTCTCCTAGGGCAAATATCGTCTACATTCACGTTTTCTTAAATTAATAAATTCTGCAATCAACGCCTTGACACTTCATTACGGCGAGGACATGCGAGGTAATTTGTTAGAAGATGTGGACATTATAGTCATACGGAAAGAATTTAAAGTGACATGGCGAGTGTTCCATAGGGCAGTATTGTCTATGTTTGCAAAATGTAGGTATAGAGCATCGGAGCTTCACGTTTACCCCACACAGTTTAAAGGATGGAGATATACGGTCAGATTGATGCGCGTGCGATCAAACGCGCTATATTTTTAAGAATTACGCTCTATTAATTAAACTCGTAGCCAAAAGGTTTTTTGTTTTTTAAGATGAATCGTAGCCAAAAGTTGTTGTTGAGCATACTGTCGGTTTGGTTTAATTTAAATTAAATCAAATCAAAATTATTAAAATTATGTTTTTTTTAAACCAAATTGAATTTATAATGAAAATCGAATCGAATCGAAAAAATTCAATTGGTTTCAATTTTTTGATTTGACTATTTTTTTCTTTTTATTATATATATATATATTAAAATTTCGATCGGTTCGGTTTAAATTAAATTTTTTTAATAAAAATCAAACTATTTTGGTTTACTATTTTAAAAATTGAATCGAACCACTCAAAAAATTAAACCAAATCAAACTGAACCAATTGATTCGATTCAATTTTTTAATTTCGGTTTGGTTTTACTCACCCCTAACTACATTAGTTTATTATTGAAAATTTTAATTATTTGTGCAAAATAATGAATTGTTAAATTGAATCATTTTGTTGTCAAAATCTAAAAAATATTTTCCGTTTTGAAATAAAGAAGTCATTTGCCTTAAAAAATACTTAATTTTCCATTGATCAGGAAAATATTGAAAAACAAAAAGAGCCTAAATAAATGTTCATTTATTTGTGGAAATATTAGAGTCCAAGTAGATAAAAATATTAGAATGCAACAAAAAAAAAAAGTAGATAAAAGATCGAAACTTTTTGTATAATAAGTATTTATTTATCTATTTGTTAGGAAATTTTAAAATTTTTATATAATTTTTTAAAAAATATAGAAATTTAAGATAATTAATAGAGTAATATAATAATGGGAAGTCTAACCATTTTTTGAAATTTTATTTATTCTCATTTATAATAAATTTCACTTTTACAAGTATGATGAATAAGTATTCCTTTTATTAAATTGTTAAGATAATATTTTTCATATGTTTTTAATTGTAATTTTTTTCTTCTCTTATCACCTTCTTTTAAATTTGTGACTTTATGAATTTGAGCATTTGTCTACAATAATAGTGATAAAGAGATTGGTTTATAAATTCATTTCAAAAATAATTATTTATTTAAAATAAACAATATTTTTATTTTTATTTTTATTTTTCCACCACATAAAAACAAACTTTAAATAATAATTTTTAGTAAAAACTGTGATTCCATGAAAATACGGGTTTAAAACTAACTTTTAGATAAACTCTCTAAAAAATATTTTAACTCTTTTTTTTTTTTTTTAATATTGAAAAGAGGAATCGATTCTAAGCCTTTTCTAAAAAAAAAAAAAAAAGAAATGCATTTACGCTATGCTATGTCTGCCTAAAAATATTTAACTTTTTGAATGACTATCATTTAACTATTTTTCTTTAATATGAAGAAAATTTTTATATAACCTCATTAGCCTATTATGTAAGTTGCTTACTTTTATATGATATAATATGTGTATTCACGATCAATTATATTTTATAATTTTAGATAATATTAAAATGTATTTACATAGTATAAAATAACTAAACATACCATTAATTAATAAATGATAAAAAATTAAAATAATAACCACACATCAATTGAATACGTTTTAAATAGATAGTATTTAATAACACGATTTATCATTTAAAATTACATTTTTTATACTAAATCATTTTATATTATTTAATGGTATTTTAAAAATGTGTAAATTGTTTTTTTTTTTCCCAATGTGTAAATTGGTGAGATAATAGCTGATATTGACATTGATTGATAATTTTTGTTTATGGCATTAGTTTCATTGACTAGAGATTCTCTTTTGGACTCTTTCATATTTGACTACTATATTTACAACCATCAGCTTAACAATTACATTATACTATATATATTTGAATTCCAATGGTATCCTATACTTTATAATAATTATTAATAATAATAAAGGGCCAAAGTGAGTGTCCTTAAAGTCTTTATTTATCTCTTCTCTTGTCCTTTAAGCTTCATTTTACAATATTATTATTTTTTGTTTCAGTGCGTGAGGTCCTTTTTAATAAGTTTTAATTAATTAATATTAAAATTAAAATGCATATGGTTAAACACTATTAAACAAAATGATAAAGTGTAAATATACCCCAAATGTTTGGCTAAAAGTACAGATCAATACTTAATATTTTTCGAGGTACGGATATGCTCCTAATGTTAAAAAAATAAATCAACGTGCTCATTCTCTCTGTTACCTCTGTTATTTCTCTCTTTCGACACTTTTTTTTTTTTTTGTCATTCATTTATTTTTGTTTTTTTTAATTTGTATTTTACATTTATCTACAAAATATTTGTGTGTTTATATATATATAATTTGACTTTTTCCATTTATTTTGTATTTATAAGTTTATATAATGATAGTTGTAATTATTAATAAAATTTAATTATATTATTAGAATATATGATAAAAAATTAAAAATAATTAATTGTGATATTGAATAAGTACATTTTATTTTTTTAAAAAAACACAATAACGTGAAAATAAATTAATGAAATAACTAGTTTTATTTTTTAAAAAAATTATTTGAAAAATAATAAAAAAAATTCTAAACAACTTTTGATAAAAACAAGTTATGTGATTAATTTATTTCCACGTCATTATATTTTTTTTTAAAAATTTAGAGTGTACTTATTCAATATCCATAATTAATTATTTATAAATTTTTATCTTATATTATAATAATATAATTAAATTTTAATAATAATTACAACTATCATTATATAAACTTATAAATACAAAATAAATGAAAAAAGTCAAATTATATATATATACACACACAAATATTTTGTAGGTAAATATAAAATATAAGTTAAAAAAATAAAAATAAATAAATGATAAAAATGAGAAAAAAAAAAGTGTGAAGAGAAAGAGACAATGAAACTAACAAAGAAAATGATTACGTTAACTCATTTTTATGACATTAATGATATATTTGTATTTTAAAAATATTAAATATTAATTTATATTTTTAATTAAATATTAAAAATATATTTACATATTATACATTAAACAAAACATGGCAATAAGTTCTTAGAAAATTCTATTATATGTTAAAGTGTGGTTTATTTGGCCCACATGTACAAAGCACAAATGCCAATGATGGCCTATACATTTTGACTGACACATGGTAGCCGTCCGATTAAATCATACATGGTTCCACATATGGCAACCATACCCATATGGAAAATCATTTCATTGAATCCACACTCCTTTTTCTTTTAATTTTTGGGTCACGGGATCTTTGCCTAAAGCGTACGAATTATATAATTTTCTTCCCCTTCACGATTACTGATAAATTAAAAAATGGAGAATATATATAAAAAAATATTTATCATGTATATTATATTTTTATAATTTCATGAGTTATTTTGATTTTGATTTTACTTGAATTTTCCAAATTTTAATTTGATTTTATTTCATATTTCTAAGATTTTGTTTGAATTTACTTAATTTCATACAAAATTAAATGAAACTCAACCTTAGTTATAAAAAAATAAAATTTTACAATAATTTTTTTTATAAGAAAGCTAGATAGACACCAAAGCACTATGAGCTAGACAATATATATATAAATTACTTCTTCATTTTCTAACGTCACTGGTATCATAAATCTTTCTATACTTGAAATTTTTTTAGTTATTTTTTATTAAATTAATAAAAAAAATTACACTACAATAAATGGGCAAATGTATTCAAACTGGAGATTCCACTTTTTTTTAATCATTTTTTCCAAAATTTTAATTTTTGAACAAATAAATTCACAATTTAAATGTGGCTCAATTAATATATTTAATGAAAAATCAAGGTCAAAAGGAAGGATAATCAACAGCCTCTTTCAAAGTGATAAAGGAAATTCTTTTGCTTTTCTATTTTCAAAGGGTATTTTCTATTTTTTTTTTCATGAATTTGCCGAGAAATATTCAATTTAAGGCCTATGTAAAGTTTGAATTAAATTTTGGTTCAATTAAAGACTTAAAACTTATGATTTGAATCAATTTAGGTTATCTCATTTAATTAACATTAACAATGTCAAATTATGGGGTCTACCCATATTTTTAAATAATAAAAAAAATATTTTGAAATTTAAAAATCATATTTTGAAATAATAAAAAAAAATAAAATCTTAAACTTAAATTAAAAAAAATAAAATCAACCCAGATCTGAGTTCATCAACAGCGCAAAAAATAATAAATAAATAAAAAATAAAAATAAAAATAAAAACCCAATATTGTTAATACTCGCCAGTCTATTTACAAATCTCCTCTTTCCAATCCTAATCCCAAGCTTTCTTCACCATATCCATTTTCCACGCATCGCGCGTCTCCTCCGATTTTGACCTCTCTTGAGATTATGGACCACTCCGACTTGTGTTGGAGGTGGCTCAACACTTGGATCAGATGCTATGGATGGAACCTTCGGTATTTGTTTGATTTGTTTTGCTGAGTATTCTATGGATAAACTGAAGGTTTGGCTGAGTATTTGTATCTGGGTTCATTTTTTTTTTTTTTTTTTTTTTAATTTTGTTAGTTTTAAATTTTTTTATTATTTAAAAATATAATTTTAGGGTTGCCATTGCCACCAGGCTTGAAGATTGATGTCGTCCCCGAACTCTTTCAGGGCAGCATTGAGCCATATACTGGTAAGGTAGATTACATTGCTCTGCTTCATTGCTTCATTTCCTTATTGCTAGTCCACAGTTCTTTGATTCTGAAAATCCACCACTAACTGCCAACTTTTGCTATGTTTTTATAGGTTGATCTCGAATTCCTGGCCAAGTTCTGGTTTTCTGTTGGGAATATCTATAAAGCTCCTCCCCTACTAGTGAAGACAATATTAACATCAGAATAATCAAACGGAGTGATACGCAGAGGACGAGGAGAAAGGCTGGATGGGAAATGCAGATTGGGGTAGCAACTGTTGAAGGATTGTGTCATGTCCGTGTATTTATTGATTAATATATATATAGTTTTTAAAATTTTAGAATTTTTTATATTAAAAAGTATGGGTGGATCTTATAATTTGACACGATTAATGTTAATTAACGGATATGACTTAAATTGATCAAAATTATTTGGCAAAAAAAAAAATCAAAAATATAAATTTTAAGTTATCGATTAAACAAAATTTAATTTAGGTCCTACATTAAATTTTTTTTAAAAAAATTCAGATCTTAAATTGAACATTCCCTGAATTTGCTGTGCTTGCGCGGGCTTTTTCCCTTCTGAAGATCCTATGCTGCTTTGATCCCTTCACCTTCTTGTACATACATTGTAATCCAAATTAATTAATTTCCAAATGTACATTTTTCATATTCCATGCTTAATTAACCATGATAGTTTTCAATGTGAGATTATTTTCTTAATCATAATTGACTCCTATGATTTATGAACAAATGGTGGCATGTTCTCAAATTATTGAGACCCTGTCATTCACCATTTGACTTATCGCATGAATATGATTAATTATCTTCAATGATTATGTATATTTAACAAACAAACCACTATTGTTCTTTGGAAATAAAACTACAGCTTACCCAAATCTTCTTTCAGTTTGTACTTGTTTCGAAATTAGTTGTCAATGTCATCTCCTGTTAAACCCAACTCATCATGATACTGCTCTTAATAGAATAATTATTTCCTTCCTTTTCATTTTCGAAAATTGTGGACTTCATCTCATTTTGAAAATGAATTTTACTAATAAAATTAATTTTAAAAATTAATTAATTAATTTTTTTTCCCAAATAAAGAAAAAACTAGCATTTAACGTGCTAGAAGCCCAAAATCAATACAAAGATTTGCAGTACAACAGGTAAGACTCAACATAGAAACAAATCAAATAGACCTATTGTCCACTAACATATATCTTTCAAAAGGGTATTTTTGACCTGGACATAAAATCCAAAAAACAAACAGACACCGGGTTTGTACAAACAATTCATTTACGCAATTATCTCTAACTCTGGATCTCCTTCCAAAGCGTTTTGTCTCAATTGCCGTGAATTTCACCGGCATCATTAATGGACATGACAATAGCAGTAATAGTGTGCCTGAGCCAACCGAAAGGGTCTTGCATTGAGAAGCTTGAGTTCCCGCCCTCCACCGTACGACAAACCCATACACAATGGATTGATAATGAAGATTCCTTCCCCTTTCACATATCAGCCAACGCTTAAAGAGGAAATATTTGCCATCATTGGCACTGGATCTCAGCAACCAAAGGAACAAAAAGGCCAAAATAGCCCAATCTGAGAATTCAGGCCTGCGCTAGTCCTCCTTCCCCCTCCCACCTATACACCGCAAAGACCCACTTCTCAATGATGGTCCTGTGGTGAGAGAGCCGGACAGAGCCGGAGATGGACAAGGTAGCAACACCCCAAAAGCATACCCAAGCCCCCCTACAATCATCCACTGACAGATCTATAAGAGGATGATAGAGGAAGGAGAGCCGGACAACACCATACTCCACCAAGGCTCCAACAAGCGCCCAAATCCAAATCAAAGCAACAGAAGCCCCAAAATACCAAAACTCACACTGGATGGAAGATAAAAACACCATAATAACGGCATAAATTCTTTTATTTTTGACACTAATGAAAACATAAACAGAGAAAACCGGAAAAATACAAGAAAAATGGGACTTTCCTCCGGTGACTGGAGTCACCAGAGGGTCCTCCCACTAAAAACTCGAGGCAAAGAATAAAGTGTTCTAAAGAGAGGTGAGAGAGAAATAATTTTAGAGAGAAAAAGCTAAAATCTCTTCCCTTAATTATTACGGTTAATTTTAAAAATTGTTAACTCAAGTATTAAGTATAAAATTTATTTGTAAATTTAATTAGTCCTAATAAAATTAAAAAGAAATAAAATTTACATTTTTACTAATTTATAGTTGATTTATAAATTATAACAAATTTTATAGTGATACCAAGCCACTTAAATTATTGAACTCGTCATTATACCAAACCCACCATATCCAAACCATAACAAAAACATATCCAAATTGGAAAATCCTGAATAATTGTCCAAATCACATCTCCAAAATCTTACCAAATCAAGAGCCCTCTCCACCAAATTACCAAATTAGAGATACACTCTACAACAAAAAAAAGTATAAATACAACTTCAATTGTGAATAAATGAGTAATCAAAATCTTATTTTATTAACATGAATAGTTCACCTCCTTCATTTATATTATATTCAATATACTAATTTGACCGTCGAAATCTCCTATATTGAAGAACTCTTCGACTGGCTCAGCCATTGTTTTGCAAATCAACCATTCTAGGCTTTTGAGAAATTTTGGTATCATATAGGATTGAGTTCAAATATAACAAATCTCATAAAAATAATTAAATATAATCTAAAATAAATTTTTATTTATAAAAAACAAGGAATATATAAAATTTGAAGTAAATTTCATATTATTATTTATAAAAAATAAAAGGGTTTATACACAAATAACCCAAAAAGATAAAATATTCTCATACATATTTTTTTTATAAAAAAATATACTTATTAAATTTTTTATTTAAAAAATGCTCAACTTTTAAAGATATATTATAAATATATCAAAAATATATTAAAGGTATATTACAAATATATTACAAGTATATATATATATATATATAAAAAAGAGACATTCTTGAAATTCTAAAAAAATAAAGGGAAAATTTCAAAAATAACTAAAAAATAATAAAAAAATTCAATTTTTATCGTGTCTATAAAAAAATATAAAAAATATGGTATAAATTTTAAAAATTATCATTTCTAGGCTCATGGAGAGGAATTCTTTATTTCCTCAAAGAGCACCTGCAACTTGAAGAATAGGCCCACCATCTCTAACCAAATAATAAAAAAAATAAAAGAAAAAGGAAGTCTTGTTTTTATTTTAAATGACCAAAATACCCTCATACAAGCCATCAAGTTTGTAGAAGTGTATGAACATGTTCTTTACACGTGGCTAAAACACATTCCTTTAACGTTTAGCTTGCAACTGATCTAAGCCTGTTGAATATCATCAATCTTGGATTTTGATTAGGGGCAATCATTCAATTGGTTGGTTGAAATAATTTATTTTTTTAAATGAAAAAATTAAATTTAAATAATAATTAAAAAATTAAAACTGATAAAAATATCAAATTCATTGCAATTTTAAAATATATTATTTTATCCCTATATTAATATATAATTTATTTTAAAATACATATGTAATTTGATTCTATTTAATTATTATGATTTTTTTTATACAATTAAATCGATAAAATCAAAATAGTAAAAATTTAAATTGAAGTAAAAATACTAAACAGGTTAGATTTTATCAAATTTTCAATTTCAACTGAACAATGCTTATACAAAACTCTTAATTTATATGAATGTTTTTGAGTTGCTTCTCAATTTAATTATATTAAATAGTATATGTATACCAAAATTTTATATACGTTAAGTATATGTTTGATATTTATAACTATTTTAATATATAAATATTCAAAATTAAAAAAAATTAAAATTATAACTAAAAGTAAATAGTATATGCATACCAAAATTTGGTATATGTTAAGTATATGTTCGATATATGTAACTATTTTATATAAATACAGATTGCAAATTTGAAAAAAATTAAAAAGATATATAAACTAATAGTAAATGATATACGTATACCAAAATTTGGTATATGTTTGATACCTACAACTAATATATATATATTGTAAATTTGAAAAATCAAAAAGATATCAAACATAAATTAAAGTAGTTGCAATTTGTGTATATATATAAAGTAGTTGCATATATCAAACATATACTCAACGTATACCAAAATTTGGTATATGTTTGGTATCTACAATTAATATATATATATTGTAAATTTGAAAAAAAAAAAAAAAAACAAACTCAGAGTAAATAGTGTACGTAAACCAAAATTGGATATATATTTAGTATCTGCAACTATTTTAATATGTACAAATTGCAAATTTAAAAAAAATTAAAAAGATATATAAACCAACAGTAAATGATATACATATACTAAAAATTGGTATACATTAAATATATATTTGGTATTTGCAATTATTTTAATATATATAAATTAATTTAATTAATTAATTAAATTAAATTAAAAATTTTAGTTAAATTAATTAATTACTTGTGATGTATAAAAAATAATTATTGAATTTTTTTCTAAAACAATAATTAATTAATGTAAATAAATAATAATAATAATAATAAAATTAAAATAATCAAACTAATACTTATACTAATACTAATACTAATAATAATAATAATAATAATAATAGAATAATAATAAATTACAGAAATGCAACAACAAGGATCCCACCATCATCTCCACTTCCACATACTCCTCAGGTGGCCCCACTTACAACTCTTCTCTATTACCAGTTACCATTGACTTCACCGCAACCTACAAAACAAAAGAACTGGTGGCATAAAAATGAAATAAAGGCAAAAAAATAATGTAGAAAAGATATAGGAAAGATATAAAAATGTATATAAAAAAAAATCATAAAAATGATATTTAAAAAAAAATAAATGTACAATGTAATTTCCTTAAAAATAAAAGTGTATTTAAAAAAAATTAAAAAAAAGTGTATTTGGTGTAAGTTTCTAAAAAATAAATAAATAAAAACCATTGAGCTGGAATTATAGGAAGAGTTCATCTATTATAAGCGGGCCTTGTTAGTTTGGACAGTTAAAGAAAGAAGCCTTCTTAGTATGGGCCTGGGCTTAGGCTAATCAGTGACGTGATCTAAATTTCTGAGTCCAAAAATCGCAACACGTTTTAGTTTCTCTATCCTGAAATTTTCACAATTCCCAAACAAGGGAAAGAAAAATGAGTGGTCTTTCAATTCACCCATTAATTCAGTTAAAAATCCGTCCCCAATTTCGCGCCAAAAGCAGCGGAAAATCCCTAACAATATCTGCTCGTACTGACAATTCTCAAACGCCAAGAAATCAACAGCAGGAACTCAATCTTTCCGTTCTTCGCTTCACGTTTGGTAAAAAGAAAAAAACATAATTTTACTTATTAGCTACTTGTTCATAACAAAAGTTAATTTATAATCAATTGGGGATTTTAGGGATACCTGGATTGGACGAATCGTATTTACCCAGATGGATAGGATACGGATTCGGGTCGCTACTGGTATTGAATCACTTTCTGGGTTCTAATTCTGCCACCAGTCCTCCACAGCTGGTAAGCTTGTTCTTGTTTGCGGTTTATATTTTCTTTTTTTTTCCCCTATAATGATTTTTAACATTTTGGGGTTTTTGTGTAGAGAACAGAGGCTTTGGGTATTTCTCTGGCAGCATTATCCATTGCACTTCCTTTCTTTGGACGATTTCTCAAGGTAATATTTATGTGGTTATGTTTTGTGCAGTTTGTCTCCCAATTATTGTTAGTATTGATAATTGTTGTTTAATTGATAATTCGAGTGGGCTTCAAAGCCATGAATAGCTGCTCTACATCTTTGCTGCATTACCTAATGGTATGCAAAATACTGCAGGGTGCTAATCCAATGGATCAGGCAGCTCTTCCTCAAGGTGCTGAGCAAATTTTTGTGATGTCTGAGAATATTTCCGATACTCAGAAGGAGGACTTGGCTTGGGCAACCTATGTTTTATTGCGAAATACAAATACCATAGCTGTGGTATGTTCCTTAACAATTATGTATTGAATTAAATGTATGAAAAACCATATAAAGGTGCTATATATCCTAGCCTTCTAGTTTAATGTGATTTCAGTGGCTTAATTTTATTTAGACTGAATCAGAAATGAACACAATGCTACTTTATTTTTTAAGTTGTCAATATGTGATTATTGTCTCAATTTCGCAGTTGATATCGATTCAAGGTGAATTGTGTGTTCGTGGATACTGGAATACTCCAGATAATTTATCAAAGGCTCAAGTACTTGATTGGTTTACGAAACAGATTGAAAATATCGGTTTGTTTGACTTGAAGGACACCCTGTATTTTCCACAGACTGCAGGTAAAATATTTATCCTTTCTTTTTATTATGAAAATAATATACTGTATCAAAGTGAGACTCCTTTTGTTAGATATATTGGTTATACATAGGGGTATTGAAATTTTATGTACCTCAAAGCAAGCTTCAAATGAAGAAGATTAGCAGATCAAGTTCATATATCAAAAAGAATAATTCATTTTTATGTCCGATAGAAATCAAGATATCGTATATTTCTTTTGATTAATCATATCCATGGCCCAATGAGTTGCTATTCTTCTTCTGTTTTTCACTCTCCCCTGGACTCTATTGCTTTGCTCTGTGCATGGGCCATGTTGCATTTATTTGACATTGCACATTGTGGTTGTAAAACCGTCTGGTTTATTATGGTTTACTGGTCACTCTTATTTATCTTGACCCATGAAACTGTAAATATCAAGATTTTCAAACTCAGCCCGGTATTAGAACCGATGAAAGCAGAGGTTTACGGGTTCAATGTTCAACCGGGATCGAATCGTAATTAAATTAAATATATAATAAATTTTATATACAATATATTATAATTAATATTACCTATTAAAAATCATGATAAATAAAATATATCTAAATAAAATAAATAAATTAAGTAAATATTAATTAAATAATTTATTAAATAATATTTGAAATAAAATTTCAAATCATAATATTTATATTAATAAGAATTATGTTGTTTGGTATATATATATATATATATATATATAATTTATTATGTTACTAATTTGATAGCTTTAAGGTATATTAAATTTAATGGATGTAATTTTTTTAAAAAAATTAATAAATATCAAAATTGTCATGGTTTTTAGGTATGTACGTGTCATTTTCCTGTCCCTGTGTATGTGTTTATACATTTCGAAAAAAAAATTAATAAATATAATTTGTCAAATTGTAAAGAAGTTAATTAATTAAATTATTTTATCATAATTAAATATATAGTTTGAGAAAGAAATCATGAAAACATTATTTTGTGTAGTGGAAAGTGTATTAAAAAACTTTCTGGAGGTCTAGTGATCGATCCCCAAGATTTACAGTTAAACATTTAATTTTTTAAATACACTTGAAAAATCAAACTTGTTAGCCCATTTGAACCGTGACCGGGTTTACTGGTTTATGGGCTACTTGGCTGATTCAAATGGTTTAATCTGATTTTCAGTAAAATATGGTTTATTATCTGGACCGAACCGGCCAGTGATTCGGTTCATGAGTTTTTCAGTTCAACTGGCTGGTCCGATCCGAGTTTAACAACTATGGTGAATATTCAAAATCCAAATAGCTATGCAGGTAATTTTTCCTGTGTTTAATGCCTGAGACCGATTTCATGGCTCCCTGTTACTGACATTTCTTTTGTTATTTTAGGAGAAGATTTATTTGCTTCCACCCTCTTTGTTCTTAGAAGGAACAGTAAAGAACATTTGAAATATGCATATCTTAATTGACATAACTAAGAAATGCTGTTTACTTGTGAGCTTGAATTTGATTGACATGTTAATTATAACAGAGAAAAAATTATCCTTATGAGCTATGGTTCATTTAATGGGTTTTCCTACTGTGGCATGATATGATCTTTTGATCAATATATCAGAATCTGGACTCTGGAAGATGCTTCCCGAGGGAACTTGTTCATTATTGGTAGAGCCTGTGCTTCAAGCTAGAGACAAAAGTGCCAATGAGATGGAAGAGACTGAAGGTTTTGTCTTGTTGGCTTCAAGCATTGGGTATGCATATAGTGATAAGGATAGAGCCTGGATAAGGGCAGTGGCAAACAAATTTAGAGGTGAGAGCATACATTCAGAATTGTAACAAATTTGTGACTCGGTTTTGATGTGTCAATTCAATCATCAGTATTTAGTGAAATGGCTGCTTTAATCATGTTACTACTTCGTGCATGCCAGCGTCAATGCTTGGTTGTGCAGGTGCCAATTAATATTTTTTTTTTGAGTTTTCCTCTTTTAATATACTTTTTGCTACTTTTGAAAATATTATAGTTCATGGGTAATTCACTATTGGCAAATTTGTGCTATTTCTTATTAGTTTTAATTATCTTGAAAGTAAGGTGGTGTTTGATAATATTATTCAACACTTAAAATTAAAATTTTCAGCACTTAATTGTTTTAAATTTGTTTGATAACTACGTCTTAAAAGTCTAAATTAAGTCAAAAACTACTTCAAAATTTTTAACTTAAAATTTATACTTAATGCGATAAGTAATTAAATTTTTAAATATTTTTACTATTTAAAAATTATATCACTTATTTTATTCAGCACTTAAAATTTAGTACTTAAATTTTCAGCACTT
>CATKHJ011308921.1:0-21861 GCA_949750685.1 Vernicia montana
CAGCTTTCATGTCTAACTCTTTCCATTTTTCGTCAGTCATTTTGTATTTTTCTAAATCTTTTTCACTGGACACAGGGGTCGGTCTCCCCTTCAAAACCTTATGTAATCCAGATTGGATTAACACATCCTTGACTTATACTTGCCACAAGCCAAAATTAATTATCCCATCAAGCTTCTCAATATCAACTCTGATGCCTGACATTTTTCTTGCACAACACAAACAAACAGTTAACGTATACGTAACCGAAGCTCTGATACCACTTGTTAGGAAATCTTAATTTAATTAATCTAATTTCCTCCAAATCACAATTATGCAAGAATAATAAAAGAAAGAATGAAAGAATGATAACACAAGAAATTTACGTGGAAACTCTCAAAAGGAGAAAAATCACGGTGTTGTCAAAAACAACCAAAGAAAAATATTCAATATGTGAAAATTATTACAACCACATATACTCACAATATTTTTCTCAATCCAAAAATCTCAAATACACCCAAGAGAATTTTTCTCAAACTTTCTAAACTCTTTAAATATAAGGAATTTTACTTATTCTTGTGCTATATTTTTGTCTTCCTCTCAATGCTTTTTATAGGCATCCATCAACTAATTTGGTCCAAATTGGTTGGCCTAATTGCCACCTAATTTTCACCAACTAATTTAGTCCAAATTGATTGCCACCAACCAATTTAGTTCAAATTGATTGCCATCAACCAATCTCACCAATCAATTTAATCAAAAATTAATTGGCCTAATTGCTATCAATTTTTGACTCCTTTTATTTTTAATCATTTATTCTTAACACGCGACTTTGTTTCTCTTTGGTGAATACTTGCTGCACATGACATTTCTTTCACTTGAATTCCTGATTCTTCATCTGCTTGAGATTTTAAAAAACGAATCAGACTTCTCCTATTTTTTCCCTTTTTTTTTTAGATAATTTCGTTTGTAGAATAAGATATTTTACGTCGACAAAAAAAAGATGGTTATATAGGACAAAAACTCTAAAGCCGATATTTTTAAAGGGAGATTTATTAAATTAAAAAAACAACAAAAACTGATGCTTTACCACAGATCAATTTTAAGGTTATTTTTAAAGTTTAAGATATTATAAATTGCGAACTTTCATCTTAAAAAATCCTTAACTCAGAATTTTTATATAATATATAGATTCGTGAATCAAGATATATATACTTTTTATCTATGAATGCAAATTCCACTTTATTTATAAAAAAAAAAAATCAATTTAATTTTGAAATGATTAAATAGTTAATATTTTTAAAAGGTTTTTTTTATGGTGCCTCTAGTGTATAGATATCTATGAGATTTATGACCGTCAGATCATCAATTTTAAAATTAACTTTAAATCTTAATCATTTATTGAAGTGAATGGTTACTTGACAAACTAAATTTTAATTATTTTACTTGTCACCTAATAAAATTTTCAAATTAGTAGAAAATAAGCAAATGATATATTAAATGAGAATTTGAAAGATAAGAAGTCCAATAATACTAAAATAGCAGGAAAATGAGGCCAGAAAGTCACCGGAGTCAAGTTCAGAAGATCTTGCCAGCGGTGAAGTTTGACAGCACGTGCGGCGAATTTCGGTGGCGGTTAGCTGCAAGGCTAGTGTCGTTGGATAAATCAGCGACACAGTTTTCTTCTGGTGCAGCGCGTGTCCGATTCCAGTGACCGAAAGGCGGCGTTTTACCTGATAGAAATTTTTGTCGTCCTTCCCTCTCTCATTGTCCCCTTCAAATCTAATGCTAGTAACAACTGATTGGTTAGTTTAAAAATGAACAAATCAGCTTATTTATAAATATTTTTTATTAAAAATAAATAACAATTAATTTAAAATATAATAAAAAAATATTTTATATCATAATACATAACAAATTTTAAATAAAATAATTTAGATTTATTAGTTAACAATTAGATTAATCTCTCTTAAGTCACAAATTTGAGCTTTAATATTAACACATTATATATATATATATATATATATATATATATATATATACACACACACACACACAATTAATTATCATTTTATTTTAAAGAAAATTTATAACTAACCAAATAAATATTTTTATTTGATTAATCTTCGAAAAAAAATATATATTTTACCTTAATTACATACATCATTTTTATTTTCTAAATATAAACATAAAATAGAATTAAAATTATATAAATACATATATCATTTTAAATCATAAATATTCAATAAAACCAAATAAATATATATTTTTATAAAAATATGAATTATAAAATTTATAAAATTTTGGGATATTGCAATAAATGAAAAATAATAATAATTTTAGAAGTCTAAAATAATTTTTCCTTATAATTACTTGTAAATTCCATCAAATTTGATAGGATTTTTTTTAAATATAACCAAATTTATATAATTAATTAGATAAAATTTCAAAAAAAAAAATATTTTATATTTTATATAAAATGTATGTATTTAATTATTTATGAATAAACTTCATAAAATTTAATAAAATTCATTTATATCTATAAATTCTAAATAATAATAATAATAAAAAGTAAAAAAAAATCATGAAATCAATTTCAACTAATTTTTAATTAAAATTTAGTCAAATTGAATATAGCACTAGCTAGTTGAATGATATTTTTAGCTTATATATTTGATTATATAGTGAAATAGTGAATACTAATTCAATTAATCGATAACTATAATTTTAAGTACGATTAGAATGTTATCCAACAAAATTTCCATTAATTCTTACTAACATGTAATTTTCAAAAAATGTAATTTGATGAAAATATAATTTAACTCATTTCGTAGCAAAAAAAAATAATTCAAATTGATATAAGAAAACTAGAAATGACTGTTCATAATTATTATTATAATTTTATCTTTTTCTCATATTTTGTCCCCCTTTTTTTTTTTTTTTATAAAATACCAAATTTTATTATATTACCAAGGAATACAATATATTATAATGATCTTATTTATATTATTCAAATGTTAATTATTATTTTAAGTTAAATTAGTAGAGTATGAGACATAATTGTCAAAAGTCTTTTTTTTTTATTAAAAATAGATTTTTTTTCAGTATGTATGAAAGAAAGTTATCTGATTTTAATAAAAAAGACGACTTTCTTTTGAATTCTTAAATTTTTTTTATACCTTTAATACTTAGTTTTTTATATTCAAATATTTGATTTGAATATGTATTTAAGGGTATAAAATTATCTGATTTATATTATTCAAATGTTAATTATTATTTTGAGTTAAATTAGTAGAATATGAGATATAATTGCCAAAAGTTATATTTTTTATTAAAAATAGATGACTTTTTTTTAGTATGTATAGAAAAAAGTCGTCAGATTTTAATAAAAAAGACGACTTTTTTTTTATTAAAGTCATAACATATGACTTTTTTCAGTATGTATGAAAGAAAGTCATATGATTTTAACAAAAAATATGACTTTTTTTTTAATTCTCAAATTTTTCTAACACCTTTAATACCTAGTTCATTATACTCAAATATCTTAATTTAATTATGCATATAAGAGTTTAAAATGATCTAATTTATATTATTCAAATGTTAATTATTATTTTAGGTAAAATTAATGAAGTATGAGATATAATTGACAAAAATCATCTAATATTATTGGTTAAATGAGCTGGTAGATCTTTTTGCCATTGAACAGATGATATATATATATATATATATATATATATATATATATATTATGAACATGTTAACAAGTTAATTAAATTTATTAGTTGAATAAAACACAAATTGATTACTATATATTATATATGCACTTTCATATCATGATATATTGTTAGTGCCTTATTAAAATTACTTGAAAATATATAGTTGCTATGTATTGACTATAATTAATGTTTTTATGCCATAATATTAGGTTAATTTTATTGGATTTAATATTTACTAAGTATTAGAGATATGAAAATATCACAATTTATTTTTATTAATTGAACAATAACTATATTTTGAATTCGTAATATTTTTATTATAAAAACAATTTTAATATTATTGAATCAAAATTTATTTTCATGAAATTATATTGAAATCCTATTTTTTTATTATTTTAATCATATTTAATAATTTATTATTAATTATTATTATTACTAGAAAATTCTCACATGTTTTAATCAATAAAATTTTTCAAAAAAAAATGGAAAAAGAAAAATTAGATGAAAGACATATATAAAAAAAAATAGAGATGGCGCGAAGAGTTTATTAAGTGTATGTTTTTTTTTATTTTGAAATAATAATATTATTGAAATTAATTTTTTTTATTTTGCATATAATTATTAAATTATTAAGTATTTGTTCATGTTAATTAAATCTCTAAATTCATATCATAAACCTATTTGGTAATGTATTAGAAAAGTCCAAATCATTTAATCAATCACGTAATATTTTTAATTAATTAGTCACATGTTTTTTTAACTTGTTGTATAGATTACAATAAGTTAAAGTTTAACTGTTATTAACCTAAAATAAAAGATCATTTAGAATGTGCATCTATATATCAGGTGCGCTATAGAATTGACTTATTTTTAAATTATAAAGAGAAAATAATATATTTTAAAAAATAAAAATTAATTAATGTTTTAGGTGAAATCTCTATACTTATGATAATTTATCCCTAAATTAAAAATATTAGGTGCTATTTAATAAAATTAAATTTTAAATTTGAAATGTTAAATAGTATAAGTGTGCAAATTTTAAATTAAAATTAATTTTTTAAAATAAATATTATTAAATAATTTTAAATTATTATATATATAGGCTTATTTAAATATTAATTATTAAATATTAAATTAGTTTAATATTAATTATATATATATATTTTTTTTTTGCCCAAAGTAAAAGAACTAGCATTCAATAGGGCATAATACCCAAGATCATTACAAACAAAGAATAGGTTGCTGAAAGAGTCCAATTAGGACAATACAAAGTAGACCTAGGTCCAACAATAATTTACCCAACAATGAGATTTTTTGACTGGAGCTTAAAGCTCATAAAACTATCAGGCCTAAAGCCTGAACAAATATACCCATACCACTTTTGCCCCTAGCACCACTGTACCTTCCAGAGGCTTCGATCATCATCACCGAACACCGCACCGGCGCCGGCGACTGACCGTGCAAGGGCTGGGACAGAGCGGCTGAACTGACCAGCGAATAAAAGCACTGATGATCTTGAGTCTGCGCCCACCACTGTATCAAACCACAAAACCGAGTGGAGCAATGCTGAAGCCTCCCTCCTCGTCCAACCAATGGCCATCGCCTTAGAAGAAAGAGACATCCACCATGGGCCCAAAAACTCAGCCAACATAGATAAAAATGCAACAAAAAAAACCCAATATGAGTATGAGAAGTTGATGCTAGCCATATTACCCCCCATCGACCGACGAACACTCATCACAAGCACAGGATCGAGAGCACACCAATATGCAGGACGAATAACGCTGTAGGATGAGCCGGCACCGAAGCCGTAGGTGTCTAAACACAGATTTGCAAAAAAACCTATTTGGGTGGGGAATAAAAAAAAGCCCTTAAAACCTCACCAATCGGTTTTATTAGGGAATGAAGACTAGAAAACTAAACTGAGCAAAGAAAAGGGAAGCCCGTCGGTGACAAAAGTCACCGAGGGTGCCTCTAATGAAAAACCCCTAACGGCGCACAGAGGAGAAAGCGAAAAACTTGAGAGAGAAATTTGGTTCAGTTGGAAACAGTTAGTATATAACTGAAATCTTATTTATTAAACTTGGTTCAATATTAATTATATATTGAAATCTTATTTATTAAACTGAAAATACTGCCACTGTTTTTAGACCAAAACCCACTAAGAAACAGAAATTTGTTTTGGTGTTTGAAGCTTCACTATGGACAATGCAAATATAAATAAATAAAGGAAAAAATCCATAATAACCAATAAAAAAAATTTAAAAAATATGTTAAGATAATAGGAATTTTAAGTTAAATATTTTAATTTATTAATTTAATTGAAAATTTTGGGATATAAAATCAAACCTCACCACCTTAAAATGAGTTTTCTTTTTCAGAATCCCTTTTACAACTCCTTTAATTATATTTTCTCGTTATATTTTCCCTTGGTTTTCCTTCCAACCAAACATTAGTGCAAATTAGGCGTGTAGCACGCGAACTCCACCCTTCTCTTTTCTCTCTTACCCCACCTCTGTCTTCCCATGGAAAAGTGACTGCAATTATTAATTATATACAAAGACGAACGTGGTGAGCACATGCTGGGTGGTGGCTTGTGGAAAGCACAAGTTGCTTTGTGATTGCTGTGGCAATCCATTTGTTAGATCAGGTTTTTTATTTTCAACCCCAAAAAATATACACCCAAAAGAACCCAATTAAACCCTAGATTCTTGAATTAATGTGCTAGAAGATTTCGTCAATCTGTAGCAGCAGCAGATATAGTTCCTTCAACTTCTCCCCACTCTTTGCCTTCCTCCAATTCCATCCCTGAACCCAGGTTTATTTTCCATTTTCAGTTGTTTTTCAATTATTAGTTTGTGAAATTCTGGACACTGACATGGTTTATTGTGTTTGATTTTGTGATTGTTTGAAAAACAAAAAAGAACTTTTTTTCTTTGAATAAGCTCTTTTGATTAGTGAAATAGGAGTTGGGTTTTATTGAGTGATTGCATTTGGGTATTGGGTTTGCAACTTTTTGATAATTGAAGTGGAGATTTGGTCAAAATTTTCTTCTTTAATTTGTAATTAGAGAGATATGTTGTCTGCAGGCAGAAGCAGAGATGAAGGATCCAATTGCTGCAAGAAAGGTTCAGAAGGCTGACAGGGAAAAGTTGAGGAGAGACCGTCTTAATGAGCAGTTTCAAGAGCTGGGAAACACATTAGGTAATAAATATTCTGTTGTTTTTTATTGCCTTTTGTTATATATTTACATGCCTTTGTCATTGACAATTGAATCTATTTCCTCCAACCAATAAATAATTCCTAATAGCTAAAACCAGCTAAATGCTGTGTTTTAACCTGTTAAGTATAATATGTTTCTGTCATTTAACACAAGCATGCTTTTCTCCATTAACCTTTCTTGCAAAAGGATGGGTGCTCAAGAATTTGATTGTTGTTTTTTTTTTCTTTTTTTTTTTTTTTTTTTTTTAAATTTAAACTTAGAACTATCTATTTGCCGTTGGATGACTGCAGCAGTTGTTGAAGTTCTAATAATATTACAATGATTTACTTAAAATTGACTTTGAAATTCTGTTTATTATCTACATTTAGAGGTCTTGTATTAGTTTGCGGATGATGGATACTCCTATGGCAGTTGTTTATAGCTGTTGATGAATCGATAGTTTGGCAAAAGAAATGTGAATCTAGATGTATAATTGTTTCATAGTCATGTATTGTGCTAGCCATAAATGTGCACTTCCCTTTTGTTTTAATTTTTTAGGTAAATAAGAATTAAGTAATCTTTTACTAATTACCTATTACACTTAAATGCAGACCCAGATAGACCAAAGAATGATAAGGCAACCATTTTGATTGACACAGTTCAAATGCTGAAGGATCTAACAGCTGAAGTCAGCAGACTAAAGGCCGACTATGCTGCACTTTCGGAAGAATCACGTGAGGTGATTGTCTGTACATGTTCAGTTCTGATGGCTGTGCTGGTTTTGCAATTGGTCATTTTATAAATTGTTGTGTTGAGTGCAGCTAATGCAGGAGAAGAATGAACTGAGAGAAGAAAAGGCATCTTTAAAATCTGATATTGAAAATTTAAATGCTCAGTATCAACAAAGGGTCAGGGTTATGTTTCCATGGCCTGCTGTTGATCCTTCTGTTGTTATGGGTCCAACATTTTCATATCCCGTTCCTGTACCGGTCCCACCTAGCTCAATTCCCATGCATCCGTCATTTCCGTTCTTTGGAAATCAGAATCCTGGTGCAATTCCTAGTCCCTGTTCAACTTTTATTCGGTACCCAACTCCAGCTAATCCTCCAAATGAACAGCAATCAGTCCAATATGCTTCTACTTCCCATGTTTCAAGCAAACAGGATTCTAAAAGCAAGTCAGCAGATCATCCAAGGGGGAGCAATGCAGAAAGATGTGATGATTCTAATGATGTTGCAACAGAACTTGAGTTGAAAATGCCTGGATCATCAACTCAACTGGTTGGTTTTAAAGTTAGTTTCAGTTTCAGAAATGCTTAATGCATTAAAGACACGAAACTGATTGAAAAGATTTATGCAGGACATGTCAAGTGGAGAAAGGAAAGGCAAGCAGTTGCAGAGAAAGGAAAAAAATAGTACAAACGGTAGCTCCTCAAGCAGGTATTCTTCATCTCATGGTGTTCAGGATAGCTCCTCTAATAGCGTGGGAGATATCCCAAAATCTTCTAATTGATGTGCTGGTTCTCAAACTGCTAACCTATAAAGGTAGTGTATGTAATTGCGACTTGAGACACATGGGGAATATCACCCCTAGTTTGAGCTTTGCCCGTAACAAGTTTGGATAGTACTTGTAACCAAATCCAGCTTGGAAGCTAAGCGAATTGCTGGTAACTGGTAAGCTATAGTTCAAATGAGGGTTGATTCCTAAGTTGTTCATAGCATCCAAAGAACCAGGAGTTGGCCTGAACATTCCAGAACTGGCCAACTCAGAAAATTCTTCTAACGTGTTCACAGATCCTTTCTAGGCTTTGATATCCTACTGGTTTGTAGGTTTCAAGTGGATAAAATTCCATGTAAACGATCTTGTATTAAAGTGTCGGACTCTTTAATTAACCCTTAGTTTAATTGTAATCTGCTTTTTCAGTTGAAACCACCTTCTTTGTTAAAAGGTTATAGTATTATTGCCATTCACATTTAAAATTGGAGAAAGTACCAAAAATAATAATAATAATAATAATTGATCTTTTTACACTTTGAGGTGTGAATTTTTTTTTTTTTACGAAATAGGATTTAAGGTTTTTTTTATTAGTAATGTGAGCTTTAAAGCGCTAACGGTGTTAATCAGTGTTGACATAGTGCTTATGTGATATAAGTGTTATTATTGTCAATAAGCACCATGTAAATAGACATTAACGACGTTAGTGCATTGAAATTTATATTGCTAACGGAAAAAACTTTAGACATTATTTTATCAAAAAAAAAAAAAAATTTCACATATCCTAAAATGTAAAAACATCAAATAATACGATACTTTTTTTTTTTTTTTTTTTTTTTTTTTTGTGGGGGTACTTTCTCCTTTAAAATTTGTATCATTGTCAGACATTGTGATTATAGCCTCATCAACAAAACAAAACACAACTACTTTGTTCTGGATTTAGGAACTATTTCGAGTTAAACAAAAGCAGCCAGCCATATTTGCCTTCCTAGTTCCGATCTTAACCAGAGAATCTAGTGAAATAGTAAATAACATAGTAATGGTAATTAACTAATTACATTTAACTGAGATTTTCTTATTTATGGTTATTTTTCTAAATGTAATAATACATTCTCCAAAAGTTGATTATTAAAAAAAAAAAAAAAAAAAAAAACACTTAATTTCAGTACGTATGCAAATTAACGTGAAAATATCTTTCAACGAACATTAAAAATAATAATAATAATAAATTATAAAAGTTAATCCATAATTTAGAAGTGGGGCGCAAAAAATACATAAAATCAACCAATCAATCAAAATCAACCCCCTCTCTCTCCCTCTATCAAGAATTCAAAATGTTTTCTCAACTTGAAATATCTAACTATTTTCAAAATTTTTATAAAATATTTTATTTATTTTTTAATTAAAATTTAAAATAAATTGTGGCTTTAATAAGATTTTAAGATACTTCTATAATAAGAATTTCTAACATTTAGAATCAAAATTTCACAAATTTTTTGTTATGACTATAAAATATTAATAAGGGGGAAAAAAACTTAGGTGGTGTTAAATTGAAGTAAATAAAGAAACAATTATTTTAAATAATTAAAAAAGAATGAATCAATGATCAAATTAAAAAAATATATAGAAAATAATTAAGAAATAGTACACATAAATAGTAATTAAGAATTTTTCAAATTAAATGTTTATAAAAAGTAATAAAATTTAAAATAATTATATTACCCCTTTTATTGAATTTGTTTTATAGAAATTAATTTCATTCTTTCATTTTAATATTTTATTTTTATATGGATTCCACTTTAATATTTATAAAATCACAATAGCGTTTACCGATATTAAGATGTTAGACTTTTTTTTGCTTAGCATCGGTGGTATGAGAATTTAAACTTGTATGTATTATTCAGTCGAAAAATACATTATTACTAATTTATGTTTGAGTGTTATTGAGATGTCAGACCTTAATCACTATTAGAATGAAACATTTGTATCATTTATCAAAAGATTATAAATTAAAAAATCAAGTAATTAATATATATTTTTTATACTTTCCCTAAAAAATATTATATTATATAATCATAGTGTAGACAAAATTCTATTTGAGTTTATACTTCGTATCTCTTAAATATATAATGCAATTAACAAATTTAGTAGTTGTTATTTTGTTTTATGTATTTAGGAAATACTTAATTTTAAATTTCAATAACTAAATTATTCAAATATATGTATATATATATATTAGCATAGGTAATATAAATGATTAACTAATTAATTTTTAAGAAAATTTATGAATAACTTTGAGCAAAGTATATGCTGTTGGGAATATTTATGAAATTCTTGTATTTATATTTTATATGGTTAGATTTCATAAAGACAATATAAATATTTAGTTTTTTTTTTTTTAATTTTTACATTATTTCAAACTGTCATTAACTAACAGTAATCAAAAGATTTCAAATTGAAATTTTTTAGCAAATATGCCACTAAATAGAAGTATAAACAAATATTAATATCAAAAAAGCTAAAAAAATATTAATTTCAAAAAATATAAACAAATATTAATTTTAAAAAAACTAAAATTTATAATCCTTCGTTATTTGAGATTTCCTTTATTTTACAAAATAGAACAAGATAAAACAGGAGAAATATAAATAAGAAATATAAGAGTGGTAATATTAACATTAATAAATAATAGTTATAATAATGATGATGATATCAAAGTATAATTGTGATTGATTGGAAAAAATATCTCATTGGATAGTTAGAGGGATATTCTGGGACTTATACGGTGAGTTTTACTTTCAACTTATACGGTGTCAAGTTTCCAATTGTCTAGCTTTTAGTTGATTAATTTTTAAACATTTAAAAATTTCAATAATTATCTTTTTATAATTATAATTTTTCTAGAATGCTTTTACAATTATTGTTGATTGTATTATTTAAATCATAATTTTATTATTTTAACTTTTACAATGATTTTATTTCAAAAAAAAAAATTTACAATGATTTATTATAACATATATAGATTTAATTTAAAATTTAAATAAAATATATTATTATTATTAATCGTGGTGAAAGTGTTAACCTTTCTAGGAATACCAAGATAAACTTATTTAAAATCAGGATATATTATCAACCAAAAAAAAAAAAATAAGGATATATTCTTAAATTAGATTAAAAATATATTAATGTTTATGTTGACGTAATTTTTTAATAAATGAAGGGACTTTTCTGGAAAAATAAAGAATAAAGTGTCATTTCACAAATGTCAATTCCATGGGACTCACATAGTTGATTTGAAGAGTTAAACTCTTTCAACGGTCAAGACTTTGTCAAATTTAATCCTGTGGCTATTATTCCCTGGTAGACCGTGGACCAGGTGTAGCAAAGAACGACTCTTTGACATGGTATGAAAATGATGTTTGGTGTAATGGTGTGTAATCTAATTACAAGATACGTGCAGTACAAGAAGCTATCAGGATTTTTTTTTTTTTTTTTTTTTTCGCCCAAAAGAAGCTATCAGGATGGATGAAGCTATAATCAATTTATCTGTACATAATCTTTGGTAATTAATTTAAATTTAAATTTATCATCAATGAATTTTTAATTTAATATATAACGAGATCATTTTCAAAATTAAAAGATCTTAAACTCTGACCGGAGTAAAAAAAAAAAAATCTAAAACCACTGAGCCCACCTTATATTTCAACAATAAAAATTAGATTAAGCACCTAATCCTACAAGAATTGCTTTTAGGGAAAGTAGAAAGAGCTTAAATAATGCATTTGTACTTAAATAGTACAAATGGAACCAAGTAGTATAGTCTCAATCTAGGTTGTAATGCACTAATTATTAAGTGGTGAAAGAATAACATATACTAATACAAATAATAAGTACAAACTTAGGATGATTCACAAGAAAACACACACAATGAACACAAACTGATTTATCTGGGCCCGAAAAAAAAAAACACAAACTGATTTATAAACACCAACAATTCATTGGGTTTCTTTACTTGTGGTTAGGTATTACAATTCGAAGGGCACGACAAAGAAAGTCCCCAACACTTTGAAAAGAATGTACAATAGTATTGACCACCACACTAAGAGCCATCCTCCATACAGAACCAGCAACACCTCTCCACTTCAAATATAAATACAACCCTCTTGACATATATCCTATTGGGGAATCCTATCATTTTAAATCTTTTCAAGTTCAGAAAGAGGTAAATGTAATGGTAATGGAGAGAAGTACCCCATCCGCTTGTAATCTTGATGTTCCGTAACTCTCTCACTTGTCTCAATCTTCAAAAATCCATTTTCACTCTAAACCTTTCGGGGATTCCGAACAGATGAGCTTGGTGCGTTTCGTGAACTAATACTTGCATTTCTAAGAAGTCTACGGAATTCTGGAAGGCTTATTTTACCGTCTTTATCAATATCAGCCTCCTCAAGAAGTGGGTCAATGGAACCTTTTAAGCCCGTGTGCTACAAGGCAAGAAAGCAAAATTCAGTTTGGAGCAATTAGGCTGAAATTTGTTTTAGCTATAAAGGTCATTTAAACATTCTGCATATTGTTTCTGCCAGTCACAGTAACCTACCCTTGCCCTTAGGCAACTACAAACATGCTTTTCCCAAGCTTTTGTGTGATACAGGATTCAACTACAGGACAAATTACAAGATTGCAACACTTCTCAGCCACAGGAATCAGGGGTGGCCTTTCACATACATATAAAGTGCATGGAAAAAACTACGATGGCAGCTCAAAGATTTTTGATGTCAAAACTAAATGAAAGCTACTCTTTCAACCCCTAGAATTTTTTTTTTTTTAATCAGATAAAGCTACCGGTAAGTCCCATAAAAGAGCCATTAAGCTCACTCTTCAATTATAGCTTCAAATGAGTTAAAAAATCTTGTAGATTATTGATCCCACGAAGGACCACTTAATGTGTGTTTCATGCCACCAATTAAAAACAACTGCTTAAACCAAAAACTGAAGTGCAAGAGCCATCCCATCACTTAGCCAATTCATGTTCAGGATATTTTTCAGCTTTTGAAGATGTGTGGAATTATAATGGAGGATCTTCAGTATAAAGAAATACTGACCATTCTTAATTCTTCTGGTGTTATATAACCATCTTTATCAAGATCAAATTTCTCAAAAGCAGCCTGTGAACGCAACTGCCACTTATCAGAATTGTGTTCCTCTAGCTGATGCACATGTAGAGCAGCCGCAACAAACTCGGAGAAATCAACAAGTCCATCTGTGTTACTGTCAATCTGCATCAAAAAGATAAACAATCCATTAGGTGTCAGAACAAAGCAAGGAAGTAGCGTTCGCAAGCAACCTGAAAGAAGACTCAGAAAATATTGTATTGTTGAACATAGACAGAGAGAAGCCTTTTAAGAGAATCATTGGAGCTACTGAACACAGAAAATAAAAAGAAGTTATTACAGTGAAAGTTCTAAAAGAGCAATGTGATAACCAAACCCCTTGGCATGGACACCATTCTCTGATATTAAAAGAAACCACTTTCTTGTTCCCAGGAAAAAAAATCATCATTATTTACAAGACCAATGAATGCTACCCATTCATTTCATCTAGTGCAAAAAATGTAGAAACGGCCAATCCAGGGAAAATAAAGATGGCACCATGAGCAAGTTGAAGGCTCATTTCCCTACATTTTTAGTTGGGAAAATGTTCTTAGACAAGACAGAATAAATCATGCTTACCGCTTGAAGAATCTCTAGGACACGCGAGTCTTTCAACTTCCAGGGAAGATCTTTATCAAGTGCCTGCATTGAAACCATCCTTCCTTGTTAGAATAAAATAAAGAAACCATATACATGGAAATATAGTTCATTCAACAGGAAAAAACAAAATACCTGTCTCATCTCTTCAAGACTAATAGAACCATTTTTATCTACATCGATTGCATCGAATTGATCCCGAAGATTGGCCAGCTCCGCATCATCAAGTGTGCTAGCCAATGCCTGCAAGGTGTCAATTATTTGTGAAAAAAAAAAGTATAAACAAAGGAAGAAGTTGTCTCCTGTCCTAGAAGAATACGACAAAAAGAGATGCCAGTTTACCCTCAGAGCAAACTGTTTCAAACGACTGTACTTCACAAATTGTCGCATATTACTCAAGACAGATATGTCAATAGGGATTTCAGATGCCTCTCCTCCTTCTCTGACCCATGGATGTGCTGCAAAATGGATGACTTTTAGAACCCAATTGGTTGTGTATATATGCCAATTGTAGTACATCATAATATCAGTATTTATTTCTTTCCTAAGTGACAAGTTAGACACGTACATAGGGCCTGAGCAGCAGTAAGTCTAACATGGGGATCCTTTACCAGTAACTTCTTTACAAAATCTTTGGCACTATTGCTTATGGTTGGCCATGGTTTACGGCGAAAGTCAGGTTTGTTCCTCAAGACCTACAGATTATAGACATCAGTATTCTGAAGATAGTAAATTAACTATTGACAATGAGAAAAAAAATGTGGTACCATGCAATTCAATTAAGTGGGAATTTAAAATGACAGGAGAACATATAAATGATCAAGTTTATATGAAATTTCACTGGAACATATCAGACATTAGTTTTCTGAATTTAAAATGTGGTTGAGTAAGCCCATTAGGGAGCAAGTATAATTATTCAGCAAATTGAGAAGGTTATATATAATGGAGGAAGGTCTAGTTTTGCTTCAAATACAGAGCATAAACTATTACAGCACTCATGAGACAAATATAAAACTACACATGCTGTGAAAAGGTTGGTTATAAGCAACATCATCCAGAAAAATATTATAACACCAATCTATTTTTGTTACCAAAACCTTAGTAAACGATATTGCAATGACAAACAGACAGGAGAGAAAATAAAAAATAAATAAAAAAAAAGAGCCAGTATCCAAAATTAAGATTGTACTACACCTCCTTAAATATACCATCTTCAGTCTTATCCCAAAAGGGGCGCCTTCCACAGAGCAAAATGTATGTAATAACACCTATACTCCATACATCTGATTCAGGTCCAGACCTGCGCTTTAATACTTCAGGGGCCACATAGTAGGCACTGCCAACAATATCTTGAAACTTCCTCCCTGCATTCAATTGGATAGTAAAGGAATGGTCTTAAATGTTAACCATGGGTTGGCAAGAGTGTCAAAGTCTCTCAAGTGTATCAGAGAAGTGTTTACATGTGTGTGCGTGCATGTGTGTGTCTGTGTGTGTATAATAAGCACAGGTAAAGTTTTTTTGTTGCCCCCACCACCACCATATAAGCACAAGATTTTCACATGAGGAATTACTACTAGCCTGGTTTTATGAAGTCTGACAAGCCAAAATCAGTGGCCTTCAGAGGTGAGTCCTCCTTGGTTGACTTGAAAAGAAAATTCTGCAGACAAGAAAAATGGGCAATCATTTCAAGAACCATGACTCCAATTGTGTTAAGCATGCTATCCATACTGATAAACTCTATACCTCTGGTTTCATGTCACGGTGTACCAAACCATGTAAATGGCACTCAGCTGCAACTTTGAGCATCTGCCGTACAATTACTGCTGCATCTTTCTCAGAATAACGACTGTCCTTCCTGATTGAAGAAAATCAAGCAGAGGTATGAGAAATGATTCTACTGAAACCAGATAACATACCAAAAACACTTTTCTGAGAAAATTTTAACGACAAAAGTATGTTAAAAAGGTATAATGCAGCAAAGAACAATAAATTTCCAGAAACAAAGATTCTTACTTTGCCAATATGCGGTCCAGCAATTCACCACCCTCACATAACCTAATAGAAGATTTTATAAAGAAAACCATAAAGTCAACTACATAGGGCAATTGCAAAATAAAATAAGAATTTAATAAATGAAGATTAATAGGACAAAGCACTATCTTTTTTACAGAAAAAAAAAATACACTTATTGCAGACAATAAGCATCAGATAAGCATAAATGGGAAGAGATGCATTTATAGGAATAGTGCACTAAAAATCAACTATGGAATAATCAAGACAAAAACTATAACAAGGAGACTTACTCCATCACAATATATACATAAGAATCATCCTCAAATGCATTATAAAACTGAACAACATTCTCATGGCCTGTAAGTTCCCGCAATATCTCGACCTCTCGCTTAACATCCTCAACAGCAATAGGAAGAATCATCTAGAACCAAAGGTAAGGATTCGCTTTAAGATAACATGGAAAGATCTAGCAAAAGAAACACACATTAAAAGAAATTTTTTCTTTGAGAACCAAAATCCATAACACTTGTTCCATATTAAACTTTCAAGCTTTAAGTGGCTACGAGCATAGCTTAACTTAGTTTCTCTGACTACGATCACAAATAGATAAAAGAAACTACATATAGCCAAACTGATTAAGGAAACAAAACATTTACCTTACACATGAAAGTCATTAAAAAGGAAAAATTAAGGGGATTAGGAATATTTTTAAAAGAAATACTGACGAACATGAGTGAAATTTTTCATGGAACAAGTATGAAAAAGCAAATTTATTAAAGAGGAGAAATAGAAGAGGCGAAGAGCGAGGACACTTTTTTCTACCATGTTTGTTTGTCTAAAACAAAAACTTATTCTTTTGAAGGCAAAGGGTAACACATGACTTCAAAATACTTTCTCCTTTGCAGAAACAGATTGTTGGAACTCCAACAAAATGTGATTCACAATTTAACATCATTAAGAACCCTATAAAAAGGAAAACTCTTAAAAATCAAAGGCAACAATCTTTGTTATTGCTCTGTGATTCCACTGATTAATATCAATGCTAACAATAATAAAGCAAACAAAGTCCAGATGCTGCAAAACAATGCCATTGATTTACCTTACCCAAATTCACAATGATCATTTGCTAATATCAATTCTGAAATGAGGTAAGACCATAAGTACTTCCGAATCCCAGTTAATTGGATACCATAAGATATAGGTAAGCTCATGATAATCATGTAGACTTCTCGCGGATGCAAGGGTTTCTAAAAATATTGAAATTGGGAACAAAAGTGGGGATGAACAACTTAGTACAAACAAGAAAACCATCAAATCCCCAAATTAACAGAAAATAAAACAGTAAAAACAACTTAGTACAAACTTTATGTTCAAGCAAAGAGAGGTCATTATTATAATCGCAAATTGAGAAACTGAGAATCTATCACCAAGAAAAAGCAAAAGAGCTCTAAGGATCTTATGCTCAACATCCATCATTCAAAGCCAAATCAGAATTTTTTAGCATCCAAACCACCATTAATAACAGTATTTACAAAAATTCTACACCCCATTAACCAGACAATACCTAAATCAAAGTGAAATCACTGACAACACAAAATGAATCTGAAAAGGCCCCAGCAACCCAGATTCATAAATAATCAATTTAAGCCAAAAAAAAAAAAACAATTAACCAAAATTATTAATTAAAAAAATACCTTATTTTTCTCAATCTTCTTGACCGCGACGCGATCTCCATTACGCTTATCGGTGGCAACATAGGTATACCCAAATTGACCATGACCCAACAATTTCCCGATCGTATATCGCTTATCAAAATCCTTGGCATACCCAAAATCCGTACGTTTACCACAAGGGATCGCTCCACTTTGTCTTCTAGAAGTCTGCTTCTCTTTCACCTTTTGCTGCTGCTGTTGTTGTTGTTGTCTACCCTTGCGAGCCTCATTATTATTATTATTGTTGTTATTATGATCCGATGATGTTTCTTTATTTGTTATCGTTGATTTTATCTGGGTGGTAGTGGTGGCGGTCGTAGCAGTACGGTGATAGAGATGGTGGCCAGCGATAGCCGTAGTGGTGGTATTGTTATTGCTATTAGAACCACTAACCTTGATTGTAGAGAAGCAGGCACCCATTGAAATTTGAAAAAACAAACAAAATTATTGGCAAATTTTCATTAGAATAAAAAATGTCAAAAACAAAAAAGCCAATAATTGTTGTATTCTCTCTGTGTATATATATATATACAAACCCACCAAAATACAAGTGATAAATATAAGAAAAAAAAAAAAGATGATTTGATGATTATAATAATGGGGTTTTTGAAGGGGAAGCCAAAGAGAAGATAGGTAGAAGAAGCGAAGAAAGAGAGGAGATGGAGAGGGGTGGAGGAGGTGATGATGGTGGTGGTCAAAAGAGACAGAGAAAGAAAGAGAGAGAGAGAATAAGAAGTTTGGATACAAGAAAGTTAACTCCGTTTCCCTTTTTTTTTTAACGGAGATGGTAACGGAAAATTAATGTTACTGGTTAATATTGTAATTGTACAGATGGTTTTTCCAATACATTTTCTCTTCTTCCAAACAGTTTTTTTTAACATAAAAAATGTTTAAAAGAATTATTTGGTATTTCTGTTTTTTTTTTTTTTTTAATTATAAAAGAATTTATTATAAAAATTTACAGGATAGTTCTGGTTTTACCGATAGTGAATTTTTTGATATTATTTCTATTTTTTATTTTGTTATTATAAAAGAAAATTTTAGTATGAAATTTTTTTATTATTGGGAATAAGTTATTAGACTTTTAAATATTATTGTAATTTAGAATTTTAATATATATATTATTAAATTTAAAGTGATAAATTGTATTGTTTGTTATCAATTCTTGTTGTTTGCTTTTAGAAAACTAAAAGCTATTTATAGTTTTTTTTTTATATTATTTATTTATTAAAAAATATTTATTTTTCTACAATCTTATTTTTTATTTCTTATGTAGAAATTATTATATTCTCTAAAAACACAATTTTAAGTATCAATGATTATAAAAGTAGAGATTAGAGCCACCATTGTAGATAAGGCGTGTTTATGATTCGTTTCGGTCGATTTAGAATAAATATTTTTAAGCAAATTAATAAAATTAATTTTTAAATATTTCAATTCTTAACTAAATCAAATAATATTAAAAAATATTCAAATCAAAACTATTTAGATTCGGTTTGGATAGTCGATTTGATCGGTTTGACCAAAGTAAAAAATAAATAAAATAAAAAAATTGAAAAGATCATAAAAATTTAACAGATATTAAAATAAATTATATTATTAGATAACAATCAATCTTATCAATACTATTAAAAATAAATAAATTTTAGATTGTGTACTTGAAATTCTATTGTATAATAATAATAAATTAGAATTAAATATTTCTCAAAAAGTTAGTAGTAATCAAAAATAACAATATAAAAATCATTTAAAATATAAAAATTCAGTAGATATCTTTAATTTTGAAATATTTAAAAAATAATTTGCATATTAGTAAAATACATATTAAAAAATATATAGTTTTATAATATTATTAGTTCGGTTCAGTTTAATTGAATTTTCATTTTCTTAAATCAAAATCAAATAAAAAATTTGATTTATAAAAATTTTAAAACCGTAATCAATCATGAAACAACGTAAACCATGGTTTTATTTTTAATTGAATTTGATCAATTCAATTTAGTCGGTTTAGTTAATTTTTATGCAGTCCTAATTGTAGAGATGAGACAATGACAGTGTTAGTCAATGACAATGAATGGGGATTGAGAATGGGCATCAAAAATACAATTTTTATTTTTGTAAAATTATAAAAAAATTGGACATATTTTACTTTCTTTATTACGTGTGAAATTTTTTTAAAAATATATAAAAATTAATTTAATTATATATATTATTTTAATATAAATTATGATTTAAAAAATTTAATTTATTATAAAAAAATTATGACTCCGTCACTTATCATATGTGAAAATATGTTAATAGTGGTAGGTTGAAGTGAGGACAATATATGAGTATTGATGATGGCCATAACGATGATGGTGATGATAACAGTTACGTGACGGATGCATAAATTTTAATAAAAAAAACTTAAATTAAGGTGTAACTAGTAATTAGCTAATGTAAACAAGTAATCAATTTCAATAAATAAAATATATTTTTTAATAAGAATTGTACAATTACTTCATGGAAGAAAAATTATTATGAATAAAAATTATTCTAAATTATTAAATTATGCTCTGAAACATATTAAATTTAATGCAAGTAAAAGAAAACCATGTAGGCTTAATTTATTGATAGGCAAAATGAATATATTAAAATATTAACTACAAAATGTATAATTCAACATTTTAGTTAAATTTTAATTTTTTTTTATTTACCATATTATGTATATTGATTTTAATATTTCAAATTAAAATATTAAAATATATTAACCAACTATTACTAGGTGTGTTACTTAAATTAATGAAATGATCATCATTAAAAATATAATAATTTTTCTAATTTTTTTTATTTCCTTAAATAAAATAAGAGAATAAATAATTATTAAATAGTATATAAATTATAATCAATATTTTTAGATAAATATATTGATTATAAATAATTTTTCTTTAGCTATGTATGAGTTAGCACTATTTAGAATGTTTTTGTAATTATTTTTTATTGACAAATCTATAAACAATTTGATTTAATTATTATTAATATATAATTCCCACAAGTTAATTATCTTATCATCCGCATTAGGTGAGATTTTACTTTTATAACAAATGTAAAAAGGTGATTACTTTTTATTGTGTATCTTACCGCTTATTAAGCTCTCCATGAATAATAATAAATAAAAAAAAAATTATCTTATCATCTCATCAAATAACAACATTTTAAAAAAGGCATTACATGACTTTTCGGCTTAATCACTCACAGCCACTTGTGAAATTTTGGAAAGTTCATAGTGCTTGCAATCTTTCATCATCCCCCAACCACCTTTCTAATTATTAATGTGAAATAAATCCTAAAGAGTTAGTGACTTGCAAAAGATTTGGCAATCATGAGCCACTATCTAGGATTCTAGTTCTTGTGTGAAAAAAAAGTTGTTGTTGTTGTTGTTTTTTTAATTTAAAAAAGAAAAAGAGATTTTATATACATTATGTATCAATTTGATGTAAAATTCAACCATTGAATTAAAACAAAATAAATTTAAAAGTTACAAGTAAAAATTATAATAAATATTATAAGTATTTAACTTAGAAATCAAATATGAAATCTAAAAAATTTTAAAGTTTCGGATTTGATTTTACCAATACACTAAGGAGGGTGTATTCAATTAAAACTTTTATAGACTTTTTTTAAGTGAATGACTTTTGCAGAGTTTATGGATTTTTAATGACTTATGTGGAGTTTATAAAGTTATGAATAACTTTTAAAGAATTTATTTTAAAAAATTTTTATAGACATTGATAGACTTTTATAGATATTAATAGACTTTTATTGATTTCTAATATCTATTTTATTAAGTAAGATTGTTAAATAATTAATTAATATTAATAAGATTATTTTTTTTAGCTACAAAGAAAGGAAAATACCAGGAAAACATAAGAACACTCAACTGCTATTAACTTTCATTTGCATAGGAACTCTAATTGGCCAGCTCACACCTTCTTTGTCACTTTACAAAATAGACAAAATC